>JAQFZG010001331.1:0-21978 GCA_034695465.1 Entomobrya nicoleti | reverse complement strand
GCTTGACCTCATTTGACTTTTTATCAGTTTTTTCTTGCTAATGAATCTTTATAATGCAAACATACAAACTGTTCCCATTCCGTATGTGGAAATGTAAGTGAACTTTTTGGAGATTTGGTGCAAACTTTGGCTTATCTCATGCAACGAGTAATTCTTCCATGAAACACGGCTTAATGAACCGTTTGGACCAGTGGCTTCCCAGTATTTGTCGTACGGAGAATACACCACACCAACATAGTTTTTATCAAAATGTGTGTCCTCATCCCTTCTATCCTGTAATTAACTAAGTGTTAAATTAATTCATTTGAACATTGTTTCGTCGAATATAATTAAATCGTAAATTTTAACGAGAATCGCTACCTACATTTAACCCATCACCGCAGGAGCAACGTAGGCTTAGAGAATTGGACTGTAGAATGTGCTAATAATTTTAAACAAGAAATTATGTCAATGAAATGTGAGAAATGAAGAGTTATAAATGCATTATCAAGTTACCCCAAACATTGTTTGTGCATCTTGCATTTCAAACGGAACCTGGGCACAGTACCCCATCAGATCCTGATCCTCACAAAGTGTCATTTGACATTTGTCATTGATCTTTAAGTCAGTAATATTCACGTAACTGTAACCATTCATCACTTGCTTCTTAGACCAGTAGCCGGTTATCTTGATGTTTTGAGTTATATTACAGTTTTCATCACAGTCACTATTCGCTTCACAAGCAGCACTATTGTTGCATCTCAACGTACTCATTGTTGCACAAGTGAGCTTCTCTCCCATTGTTTCATTTTGCAGTGCTGCTGATGTTAGTGGCGTTGACGTAGTTGGCTTGCAGATTATGATACATGGCGATACACACAAGAAAATAAAAATAAATGATAAACGGTTTCCAGTAAACAACGAACACAAAGAAAACTTCATCTTTATTAGTTATCGATTCACGAGACTTATTCAAACTTGCACTTACACCAACTTTTAAAACTCTTCTGCAAACTTACTTAATTGCATGTTACGTTTAGAACATTTTCTTCCCATTCATTTCAATACGCTTTACAATTATTCTATTTTCGTCACACGCTTACACACTACTGTACCTAACCAAGTAAGCTTTTACTTCATTCACTTTCAAGGATGAGCAACATTAATGAGTTACCACAAAATTATGAACATTAATGAGCTTTTCTTGTAGATACTAGATACCATATTTTGCATGCTGATGCGGTGGTGAGTGGTGAGGTGATGATGGCATAAATATTAATATTTTGTTTTCATGCAAGTTCTTAACTTAATATTTTGTTTGACTTTGACAAAACTTTATCACTGGACATGACTAGCTCTTGTTTTGATTAAACAGATAATCTGGAAGGATTTTTGCTACTCCATCAATGATATCACTGAA
This sequence comes from Entomobrya nicoleti, assembly GCA_034695465.1. NCBI lineage: Eukaryota > Metazoa > Arthropoda > Collembola > Entomobryomorpha > Entomobryidae > Entomobrya > Entomobrya nicoleti. The sequence continues at coordinate 20,579 of JAQFZG010001331.1, read as the reverse complement.
CGTGTACACAGTAGAAATTAGAAACCTCAGCTTAGCCCATGATGATTGTGTAGGGAATCCAAATATCCAAAATTAGATTAGTTATTAGCAGTCCTTCATGTGACAAAAGGTCAAACATGACAATATGTGTTGAAAAGCTTAGAAATAATGTGTTTGTTGTACATTGTACACACATAATTATTACTACAGCATGGTGATGACAATGCGATAGTTTTATGCATCTTTTCCAGCTGAACTATGACTAAGATGTAAGCTATGCAATTTATGCAATGTTTTAAAATAAAGTTAAACACCTTATATTACATTAACAAGATAATTAAAACTAAAATAATTACTTTTATAAAGCTTAAAATCAGTTGTAACATTAAATCAAGTATATTTTTTATTTCATAAAAATATAATTTTATAAAAAAAGTATTAATCATTTCACTAGATAGTTATACATACATTTCTTATATACAGTTAGATATTTTTAGTTTGACTTCACAAAGTTACTTTTTGGAACAGTTTACTTCTTGCTTACAAAATCGTCGCTGGCAGCTTTCCTTCCTCGTTTTGCTGCTGGAGCTCCGAGTGCCGCTTCTTCTGGGGCTGCCTTACGGCGCTTGGATTCAGCGGGGGCTGCGGAAGTCTTAGAAGGTTTCTTTTCTGCTGTTGCGTTGGTCTTAGGTTTCTTCTCTGCTGTTGCCTTGGTCTTCGAAGGCTTCTTCTCTGCGGTTGCCTTGGTCTTCGAAGGCTTCTTCTCTGCAGTTGCCTTGGTCTTCGAAGTCTTTGACTTCCGGTTGACGGGCGCCTTGGACTTTCGGTTGGCTGGTGCCTTGGACTTCCTGTTAGCAGGTGCCTTGGACTTCCGGTTAGCAGGTGCCTTGGACTTCCGGTTAGAAGATGCCTTGGACTTTCGGCTGGAAGATGACTTGGACTTCCGGTTGACGGGTGCCTTCGACCTCCGATTAGCAGATGCTTTGGACTTCCGGTTGGCGGATGCCTTCGACTTCCGGCTAGCGGGTGCCTTTGTCTTACGTTTTGCAGCCATCGAAGCCTTTGGCTTACGTTTCGTAGCCACTGAAGATTTCGACTTACGATTGGCGGAGCCCTTAGATTTGCGATTGGCGAAGCCCTTGGATTTGCGATTGGCTGAGCCCTTTGATTTACGACCAGCGGATGCCTTCGACTTCTTTCCAGAAAAACTCTTTGAACTTCGTTTCGCAGAAACAGTTGACTTCAACTTTCGTTTTCCAGTCAATACAGTCTTTGACTTTCGACCGACGGTAGCTTTGGTCTTGGAGGTTTTTGAATTCCCTCTGGTCTTGGAGGTCTTTGAATTTCCTCGGGTCTTGGAAGTTTTTGAATTTCCTCTGGTCTTTGACGAGGCTTTTGTGCTTCGATTGGTTGGGGCCTTCTTTTTGCCAGCTTGGTTTGGCGTTTTCACTTTCTTCTTTTCAGCAGGCTTCGCAACTTTGGATCCTCCGGCTTTTCCTGGGTTGTTAGTGGTGAAGGGCCAGAAGCCCAGGTTTTTGCCCTTCCTTACAGGGTTCGCCGCACGCAGTGCAGCTCTGGTCCTCCCAGCCATTCCGGGTTTTTTGCTGGTCGAGCGGGCGACAGGGGCCATGTTAGTTTAGTTTAGTTAATTAGTTTGAAAATAGCAGCAGTTCACAAGTTAAAAGAAATGGCGACAAGTCAGTGAGATTCCATGCTAGAATCAAGTCTGGCGATGGAACATCAACCTCATCCATCTCATAAAGTGCTTTTAAAAAATATTTCATTTTACACTCGAAAGCATTGCAAATTGCAAGTAACGAGGGCAACGGTAATACTTTCCAGGATTTTCCTGCGTTACTTGCGTAGTTGGGTAATGAGTGCATTTTTACCACTTTGTGTTGTTCATGATTTGTGTTATGCTATTAGCATACAAATCATGAACAAGTATAAATGAACTTTTCTGCTTTGAAAAGAAAATTAATTGTACTCAATCATCCATTTAAGAAAACAAGCAGAAAAGATAATACATATGTAATCTTCTAATGTAACGATTGCACTGTCCATGCAATAATGTTAGTATGGTCAGCAACTATTATCTTTAATCATTCTTATCATCATACAACAAAAATGAAATGAGCCAGTGGCAATGAAATATACTTTAGATTTACAGACAGACTTGAAGCGATTTAGCATTCACCTCAACCCTCAACTCAACATGATTTAATGCTGTCTTCTTACATTCAAAAGTCTTTCTTACAAATTATCATTACAGGAAGAAAGCATTCAAGTTTCTTATGAACTAACTAACTACCAAACTACCTATGAATGTTTACAGGTTTTCTTTTCCCTATAATCCTCCGACCACCGTTTTTTTTTTGCTTCATCAGACCAGACCAGGTTCATTGCATTTCATCACGCAAAATACCTTTCAATTTGGCCCAGGTGGTCAACTAGCCGTACCAAGTGTCGACGATTAATTTGTAAATGCGTGCCCAATAGGTGCCTATAACGTTAAACTCATTGTATACTTTTTTTGATTTAGGTTCTCAAAGGATCATCCCGAGTCATGTTTTTAATGAATATACAATACATAAACAGGTTTTTTAACCAGATTCCTCCGTTCGCGAGAAGTCCTGAAATGAAAGAGATGAACTGTGAGCCTATTTGATGATTATATGATCGGATCGGACTAAACATAATATTATGCAGATTGCATATTATATTATCACATAAACGGATTCATATTAGAATCTCCCTGGTCGTCGACTTCACTTGACCGCAGTAGTCTTCGAGCAGTGGTCAATGGCACTGCTCATGCGATTTTTTCTTGGTGAATAATTTTTAATTGGGGGATTTGAAACATATTTTTTGGATAAAGGGAAAATTATCCACCCGAGCCTTCCAAAGTCGGGTTGGAAAGGTACAAAAATAAAAACCAGCCATGCTGGTGAAATACTGGCTGCCTGTTGCTGTGCTCGTCATAGCGCAGGTGGTGTGGACATCATGGGTGTCCGCTGAGGAGCCAAAAAATGTTCAAGTTCAAAGTGCGGAGGAGTCAAGTAAAGAGGTGGGAGACATGGCGGATTTGGAAGCCCAGGAGCTGTTTCTCAGACCTGTGGTGATCAAATACGGACATGATCACCCTGCCGTGTACACTTGGCAAGGAGCAAGTGGACAAGGGACCGGATGGGGAGTTTACAAGCAACAGCAAGGTGGTATGCAACAAGGCTGGGGATGGCCCAAGCCTAAAAAGAAGAAGGGTTGGGGTTGGCCAAAAGAAAAGAAGAAGAAAAAAAAGAAGAAGAAAAAGAAGAAGAAGCCAAAGAAGAAGAAAAAGAAGAAAAATGAGCCCTGGGGAGGTGAGAAGAAGAAGAAGGGAGGTAAAAAGAAGGGCGGTGAAGAAGGCGGCTGGGGACAAGTAGAGGAGAGTGGATGGGGAGAGGACAAAAAGAAGAAGAAGAAGGGTGGCGGTGAAGGTGGATGGGGAGAAGATGAAGATGACAAGAAGAAGGGAGGCGGCGGATGGGGAGATGATGACGATGATGATGATGGTGGCTGGGGAGAAGATAAGAAAGCAAAAAAGAAGAAGAAGAAGGCACAGAAAAAGAAGAAGAAGAAGGGCGGCGGTGGATGGGGTGATGACGACGATGATGATGATGGTGGATGGAGAAGTGCAATAGACCAATACAGATTTTCTCTGGGTAAGTTCATTGATTTAAGAGATAAGATGCATATTTATGTCATATTTTCAATTTGAAAAACAATCTGTTTTTTTAATGATGCAGGACAAGGAGTTCAAAGATTTGGTGGCCCTGCTGACCATGTCGAATATATTCCTGTTGTGCCCGCTGATTCTCTGCCATTCCATGGCTTTGACGGATATTACCAGGATGCTTACGATTATCCTCAGTAAACAAAAAGCGGAACTTGCTTTTTGTACCAGCACTCAGCATTTTCATCGTCACATCATCCAAACTCAGCTCAACTATGTTCACCATTTAATTTATTTCACACCACTGCATTTAAATGTGCTACTTTCATTATAAAATTTATAACTTTGAAAAAATTAGGTTTGTGTTGTGTTTGAGTATTAACAAAAAAACTTTGTATTTGAACAAAAAAAAGAGAAGAAGTAGCGAGAAAGATATAAAAACCAGTTTTTGTAATAAAACCGTTTTGAAAAACGAACATTGTTGAATAATTGTTATTTATTTTAGTGATCATGTAATAATCACGTCTATAGACTAGAAACAAACATAGCAAACATACATTTAGATTTTTATCACGATTATCATTAAGACTTATATGCATACTTTTAAGATGTATAGCAAAAAGGACTTTCAGGGCAACATAACGGGCATATTGACCGGCTTCAAATATTGTTCGCTTTGAGCGTATTTTATTTTCTGATCTCTGATCCTGCTTAACCAGTTCTCGTGACAAAGAGGTATGGATGCAAATCATTGATCAGGTTTACATCTGCCATTGTCAGATTCTCACTGCACAGGGGGCATACTGGCTCATTCTCCAATAACCTACAACAAAAATACGAGAAAAGTACATTAAATGTGAATTTTTAGGTCAAATGAAACATTTTATTGCTGTTCTTCTCTCTCCGATTTTATTTATTACTTGAGAATTTCTGACCGCACTGCCGGAAACTCGCATTTCGGACAAGTTGTAAAATCACCAGAAAAAATGTGTCGACCAGACGCAATGCAAAATGGAATTTCAGATTTGCATTCTGCACAGACGAGGGTGTAGTCAGGTACCATTGCTTGACAATAAGGACAAGGTGAGGTGTCATCGGGTACGTCTTCCTGCTTATTCTTCCCCGATTTTCTGACCATCGTCTCAATTTTGAGCTTAAACTTTTCTGGGATTTGTTTCCGGAAGTCGGGTTTCATTAAAGTGAAACAGGATTGCATACAGGATTTATGTAAACCAGCTTTGTTACATTCTACCACGGCTGTGGTCAAAAGCTGGACAGTGTGCGCCGAGAATTTTGAAATGTTATCTACAATAACTGTGAGGAGTCTTGCGGCTTGTTTGTGATTTTGGATGTTGACATGTTTTCGAACGAGGAGGTAATAGTGTAGGATTTTTAACGCGTCCATAATGTCTTTGGGGATTTTCATGGAGTGGAATTTAAGCTCTTTGCAAGTTCTCACAAGAGTGTTATGAGCATCTCGATAATTACCAGCTTTTTGATCTTCCATTGCAACGATCAAAGCTGTTTTGGAAGCTTCCACAAGCTTGTTAGCGGAGATGTAGTAGCTCAAAAGGAATTTAGGATCCTTAATTAAAACACGATATTGATGTAGAAAAATGTGCATGTCGATGGTAAATTAAACTGGGAAAATTTTACAGTGTATTATATTACCTTTGGCACGCCATCATTTTCTCCCAACAGGAATTCCACTAATGCTCTAGAGTAAGCTTCATTGTCTGATTTAATCACAGTTTGAATTACAACTTCCATCAGTTCATTGTCGTCAACTGTGACGCGATTCTGTGCTGCTTTCATGAGTAATGTGAACGACTAAAAAATAAAAAGCATCCCAAATTACCCCACAATATGTTTAGATCAGTCTCATTTGCTTTTCTTGATGTTGGCCATAATGTCCAGCAATTGAATTCTTTACCTTCTTATAGTCCTCACAAACTTGATAATACTTTCCAGCCTTGAAATTATCCTTTTTCTCCTCGAAATACGACGCAACCTGTCTAATCCCATCCAAAAACTCGGCAGGCACCCCATTCGGAAACTCGTCTTGAATACACTGCACATAAGTTTCCGATTTCCCATGCTTAAACGCTACCAACAGCGCATCTTCATAGCACCTTGAAATTATAAGGAATCTCAGCGCCGTCTCCATATCCCCATGTTCCTCAAAATACCTTGAGACAAGCATTGCTCCTGATAAGCTTCCACTTGTTCTCGCCACCCGAATAGCATCATCCGGGAAGTCAGCACTCAAATACAGTCTAATAGCGTTCATCACATCATTCGCCTTTTCATAGGAGACTGCAGCCTCCCTCAATTTTCCTTCTGTTTCCTTTGCCTTGCCAAACTGTACAAATATTTTGGGCGATTGAATGTACTGCAGAAGATCTGCCACTCTACTCCAATTTTTCATGCGAATGTAGCAGCTAGCAGCGTTCTCCCATAATTTGCAGTCTTCATAAAGAGCACCTGCCTCGGCATATGACTTGGATGTTTCTAGAATAGCAGCGCAGTCCTTCTTATGCTGCATCGAATTGGAGTCCAATGCCATTTGAAAACCCTTTTGAACGTGGCCACATCGAACGGAATTTCGAGCTATTCCTTCCTCAATTTGCTTGAGAACCCGAGCGTCTGCCAATTGACTGCTAAGGGCACGACCTCCCGCAGTCAATGGACGAACAGGACGTTTGGAATCACCAAACTTATTGAAAGCTTCCTCAAAAAGGGTTAACGCCACAGCATATTCTCCACTTCAATTTAAAAGAATTCAAATATTTTACTAAAGACCAATTATAATAATTTAGCTTTGTTTTAAAATCTTTTTTACTTTTGTTCATGATAAAGAGCATATTCACGTGACACATCCGCAACCAAATGAGGTGCAAACTTTTGAGCCATTTCCAGCGCCTTGTCCCATTCCTGCAAATCCCTCCTCATTTGCAAAGCTGGAATCCTTAACCCAGCTTCAAGATACTTTTGTTCAGCCAAGTCAAACTCCCCAAGAATCACAGCGACATTTCCACAACACTGACTGTAGTCTTTGTTCTTCATCGCTCTTCTGATAGAATACACCATTCCAATGTCGTTAACAGCCACATAAGCTTTCATTGCTGAAATTCAGTAAATCCAAACCCCATTTTTTATTTCGAAGCCATGAAAAACACAAAAAGCTGTACTAAAAATCTCCGTACCTATATCCAATTCCATTGACTCCAAACAAGCCCTTCCCAACGCCAAGTACATTTCCTCGTCCTTACTCACCAGACAATAGTCATAAGCATCCACAAACTTTTTCATAACCAGCAGCCTATTCAACTTGGTCAGCTTCCCATCCGGCATCTCTGTGGATCCCACTGTAGCTTCCGGTTTATCCAGATAAACGCATTGCGTTCGGATAACTCTACCACTTGACGTCATTGAAGCAATAACACCTTTTCTAAAACACAGTGGTCTATGCTCACTGGTTTGAAACCACTGAAATGTACCAACTTGGTGGAGAGGCTCTCCAAGAAGTACCTGACGCCATGTTACATACACCTGAATTTTTGTACTTGACAGGGAATACGCTAGAAATATGTGGCGAGATCCATATTCAGTATCCCAAAGAACGCCGTCAACTCGGGTAGGGAAATTGGGAATGGGCTTCATCACGTCTTCGTCCTGCTTATAAAATGCAACAAATTCTGAATAAAAAATAGAAATGTTTTTCTGCAACTTATGATGAACAATTTTGTACTGGGGATTACAATGTTGTAAAAGAAGCCCTGACAATGCTTGTCTATCATGACAAAGTAGATGCCATTAAAGTTGGGATGAATTGATTTGAGAGTGACCTCAGCGGGGCTTTGGAGTTGCATTATTTCACACCAACTGTCCAAGTGAAATACACGAACTGCTCCGTTCTAAAGTGATAACATGAAATTATGTTTCTCAAGTACTTTAGAGAATGTAGGCATGCATGATAATGATATTAATGATATGATAAGGCATACCTCCCCACCATACAGAAACACATCTTTGGTCATACATAAACATGTTATCCTGAAGGATCTGGAGGTCTGCTGCTCCGGAAATGTTTTCATGCCACGCATATCCATACCATCTCCTTCAATCTATTTATTAATCAATAATCAATTAGACGATTTCGACGTAATAATTTTTTATCAATCATAATATCTGTCTTGATATTAAAATTCTGATATGTGTATAAATTTAAATCTTGTCCTTTACCTGAGCCAAGTAAGCCTTATCCCCACATCTTGCCGCACAATAATCCGCATTGATAACCAACTCAACAATATTCGAATTAAATTCCTTACAAGCCACTGCCTGATTAGTAGGCGGTGTATGAAATTCTTGGCATGGGTAAAACCACGCCTTATTATTCAAGCAAGCAGCCAAGTAATAAGGCCCAAGAACAATTAAACTCGGCTCGAAATCTAAATTATAAGTGAATTCCTGCACCAACTGCCCCTCATTAAAACCATACAACACCACATCCGTCAGCGAACTCATTGCAGCCACTTGATTCCAATTGTAACCCCCCAGCATTGGTACTGAGGTGAGAAAAACTCCAATATCTCCCGAAGAATTGACCACAGCTAAAAGCTGACCATCTATTGTCCATGAGCATCGTACAGCGGGTCGTACCCTTCCATCTTCGTCAGCAATGTCGGTAGTATTTACAATAGCTTTGGGATCAGTTGCTTCATGAATCTGAATCATGGAATCCCCAAAGCAGACAGCAAGTCGAGAGAGTTTGGTGTTCAGACAAGCATGGCGAAGAGGATCCGCTTTGAGTTCACATAATACCAGTTCAGTACCAATTTCTTTGTAGTGCGATGACAAAAGAACCACAAATCCTGCTGAAAATGACACCAAAATGTAACCATCTCCGTGCCAGTGATGAGTAACCAAATTGCCGTATCTTGCTTGAAAGCCAAGTTCCATGGGTGCCAGTGCTCCTTGGCCATCATCAAATTTTAAGAGGTACAAGGTCTTCTCTCCGACAATTGCACTGACTGTGTTGTCCACAGCACTGTTGCTTCTGTCCTCTTTAATATGACCAAATTGTAAATCAGAGGGTTTCCCTCGAAGCTGGAAATTCTTGATGGTGTCACCATCCATGGTATTCACACTGAGGAAATTGTCTGTGGTGCCGAGAGCAAGTAAGGTGTCGTTGGACCATTGAACGCAAATTATCCGCTTGGCGTGTTTTCCAATTATGGGAATGCGACGGAGATTTCGATGGTTGTAAATTAAGATGTTGCCTTTTGAAGAGGCGAAGCAGAGAATCTTCCCATTTTTTGACCAAGCGACACAGGAGCCAATGTCTTTCATTCCTGTGTCGATTTCTTGGAGTTTGGCACTGTGCACCTCCCATAACAGAAGTACTCCGGGATGATCAACAATAATTGCGAGGATATCACCGTCGTCATCCCATGATAAGCCAACACAGCTTCTGTAGGATTATAATGGCAGAAATATTTTGTGAAGAATGCATTTTACTTAAGACGTAATTCAATTTTGATGTAAATTATAAAATTACGCTGGAACGGGAAGTTTCTCCATAAGTTTGCCTTGACGTTCATGAATGAGAACATGCAGGCTTCCCTCAACGCTGGAAGCGAGTAAGCCACCTGGACACTTTTGCCACGCGCAATGAACGATTGAAGACGCTGGACGGTCATTTCGAACAGTAAAAATTCGCTGCAAAAAAAATATGTTGATTATGATAAAAATGCAGAAAAGAAGATGAAATATGTAATTTATAAGTACCTTGCAAGCTGACGCTGATGCCATTGCGTATTTTTTTTTATTCGTCAAAATTCATTTAATCCTCACTACACTTAATCAAAGAAGAAATGTGATGATAATGAATCAAGTCTAACTGAAAATTATAAGAACTTGGCTTTAGTCTGAATTCTCTGAATGTCAAACTAAAATTGTTAGGTCAACTTGAAAATGCGAAATGCGCAAATATTTTCCTCTATACGGCTTAACCGATTCATATAATATCCATATATATGACAAAATCACTACTGGATTTTCAGTTTTCACATCATGCATGTATGGACGTATGATGTGTCCATGAACATATCGCTTTTATTCAAGTGTTTTGTTAAACAGGAACTTGGTAACTGTTGCTACAAACAAACCCAACGATGGACGGGGTCCCCCCGAATCCAAACTGGAGGGTAAGTAAGGGAGTCGGAATCACCAACAATTTTATGCGAGTGCAAGAGCTTTCTCCGTTGTACTTGTAGCAACATTTGGGGCATTATGAACTCATGCTAGGAACTAGGAACGTGCTCTTTTGTAAAACAAAAACGACCATTGCATTTATTAAAAAGAGAATGACAGTATATATTGGTTTAGATTCGTGCTTGGGCTTTGTCAAATGGTGAATAGACATGAAAAATAAATACAAAGTAAACTACTAAAATTAATATATTTATCCACAAAATCCAAGATAAGTTTATTAGTTTATAAAAATAAAAACGTACATTTTCAACATATAATTTATAGAGCATTATATTTACACTACGACTACTATTGCTAAAAGTAAAGTTTTTATTTCAACTTCTCCATGAGCTTATTGCAACGATTAGGAGTTCTATGTTTCCCCTTGAAGTCTTCACATTTTGCGAGAACCACATGCGGGCATATGGAACCAATGACGAGTAGTGTCTCTGCAAAAGATTAAAAAGAATTATTTTAATGACTCTTTTCTAATTAAGAGAGAAAGATATGTGAACTGCAAGCCATGAAAAGTTACAACTGCATTTTTAGGGGCATTGTGAGATTTAGCGTTGTCATTATGTCAATCCTGACGGAATCAAACATATTTTGTAATTTACCAAAGACAGCGTTCTGAATATCTTCATCGCGGTCGTCCAAATGAACAATGAGGACACCAACGGAATGATCAAAATAAGCTTCGAATTGCCTGAGTGTATATTCCTCGGGCAAATTCCGGTAGATTTCTGCGAGAGCCACTGCAGCTGCTATCCTGACATCCTTGGTCTCGTCATCCATTCGTTTGAGTAGTTCTTTAAATAATTTCGAATTTCACTTCATTATGTCCAAAATGATGTCATTCATAAAAATAGATTTTCCTTATTATTTGTATACATACCAGGATAAGTCCTGTTGATCAACATGATCTCCAAGCTTTTTTCACTGTTTACAGCCAACTCTCCCAAGCATTTTGCTCCATACAGCCTATTTAAGTAAAACTGATCATCCAAAAGGCCAATACATCCTGAAGCAATATCATCCGCCAAAGCAATAACTGTTTCCGGTTTCAACAACTTTCCAATTAAAATGGTCAGTAGACAGTTGAGTGCCGCTGCGCGTAATGCACCAGCAGATCTGCCAGCTCTCCATACCAAGTTTTTGTTGAGAATATCTGCAAATTACATTTTCATTATAATTTATGAACCATTTTTTAATTCAATCAATTTACCAATTAAAAATCTACCAACCTTCAATAATAGTTTTCACAAAAAACTGAATCTGTTCCGTTTGCTGCTCACTCATGTCATCATTTATTTCCGAATAGAGTCTCAGAATGCCCCCAAGTTCCGTAAAAAGGCTCAACCTCACCTCCGGATCCCTCTTGGGCCCCAAATACGCCATTAAAATACTCAAAACCAAGTCAATATTCTTCTCAATCCCCGACCCAGCTTGAGTGAGTATCGTCGTGAAAACCAGTCTCTCTGGCGTACTCATAGTCCATTCCATATCCACCTCCTTAATTTCCTTCAGAATGCTTCCAGAATACAATCCAAACAAATTATCAACACTATCCAGTCCACAAAACTGTCTTAGAACATCCATAGCTCCCTGTCCCCTTCTTATGATTTCTTCATCTTGACTCATCGAAATTAAGACCAGAAGCACCTGAAACGTGACCTCTGAACATTGACCCGCCATTTCTCTCGGACACAACGCCAGTAAAGTTTCGCAAATCCCCATAATCCAATTCAATTTTCCCGAGTGCAGCGTTCTATTTATTTCATGTGTGGCAATCATGTCAGTAATGTCATTCAAGTATACTTTGAGGTCTTCTGGATTCACGCCTTTCAAGTAGGAGCACGTCACCGCCAAACATCCTTCGGTTGGATTACTCTTCAAATTTTCTTGAAGCAAAGGCCAGCAGGTCTTTATTGGAACAAAGTAGCCCATCAAGGTAGCAGACTGAAGAACATATTTGATTACATTCGGATTGGAGTCCAAACACGCACGAAACATGCATTGGAACAGGGCCTCCGCATGCATCGTCATTTTATCCTCACAATTTAAAATCAAATAGTACAAAAGCTGTGCACTCTTTTGTCTATTATTGTCCTGCCAGTCCATAATATCATGGGTGACCCCCGGAATCAGTTTGCAGATTTCTCTATGGGTCAACACACGGCATCCATAATTTGGTCTGTGGACATCCTTCGGATAATGCGTGGGTGGTGCTGCTGGAAAGTCCACAAAGTCTTTATACTCTTCAATATTCTCCTCCAAATACTTGTCGCCCACTTTAGCCCAAAGATTTTCAGCCAACTCGGCAACATCCGGGGACTCATCGCAAAGGCCAGTGAGAATCACGGGAAGAAAACGGAAAAAGTGGGAATACCTATCCGAGAAATCCAGCATCCATTGACCCACAACTGCAACAACACTTTTCCGTACCCCAGAATTGGAATCAAATAACCGTTGAATTAAATGAGGAACAAAGTTCTCCGCTGGTTTATGACTGCCATACTGTAAAACGTCACCGATACACATCACAACGCATTTCCGAACACGGCTTTGTTGATGTGTAACACTGGAGCATAATGGCTTAACAAGGCGTTCACTGTTGTAGTGGAATACCTCTGGCATGGTTTTTGCAAGGAGGGATGTTACCTCACAACTTTTTATTTTCACTTCATGATAGGGATCCGATATTGTAGCAGTCATGATGTAAAGTAGGTCGTCAATAAATGGGATTAATTCCTTTTGGCATTTTCGAACCAGCTGGCCAATGAATTCCACAGCCAAAAGGCGAACTTCTTCACTGGTCTCTATTAGCTCGGGTTGGGCAAGTCTCTGGATTAATGTTGGAATGATGACTGGGAGCACTTTACAAATCGTTTTCTTTCTGGATTTTACCGCGAGAATGGTCAAGCTTTCATAGGCCAACTCCCGACATTTTTCTACAGGATCGGAGAAGCTAAGGACTAGAGACTTGATTAAGTTTTCCACGCTGCCGTAGACAGCCATAATCGCCAAGTCAGATTCTGACTGCTTCTTTCCATCCTCGTCTTCATGAGGATCTTCCTTCTCCTCCTCGGGATCCTCTTCATCGTCATCACTATCCACCTCAACCACCTTCACAGCCTGCCTCTTTGGTTTAACTAAAGCTACAGCGTCACTGGATATTGAACATTTCTTGTCAAAATTTTCTTCTAGAGATTTGATCTCTTCAAGAATTCCATTTAAAGTCTTTCTTCGAAGAAGCTTGTTCTCTGCACGCAAATTTGTAAGGATTGATTGTGCATTGGAGAGATCTCCTCCAGGCCCACAACTTATGGTGGAAACTGACATGGTGTGACCTCAAAATTCAAAGTTTTCAAAATGAAACAATTGCTTTGCTTTTTTACATCCAACACCCCTGTTTTTACAGTGACATGATCTCAAGAAAGTTACTTATCATGTCCGTTAGTTTGATCGATAAAAGACAAAACAAAATGCATGTCGCATGGAGATATGCTGGACTTACACTGAAGTTCACAGTGTTCCAGCGTTTGTTTGCCTGTCAGAGTATCTTCTGGACAAACATGTGCATTAGAAAAGGGTGATAGCACTCGCGGCTCGCACGGTCTGCCCCAAAATGTGACCACTTGTCTCAGCTGAGTTTGCATCATCCATGCAAAGTGCATACAACACTTGCACCGGCACATGTTCTGGTAAATAGAGCTGTCGGACTTTCATAATCCAGTGAATTAGTGTATCATTAGTGAATGGTTAAACTTTAATCATGGAGAGTAGACGGGCACTGTTGAGAAACAGTTTGTGGGTTATAAAGTCATTACACATGCCCCACATAAGTGACGCTGGCATGTTTCCAATGAAAGTAAACAAATGTGTTTTTACTGGAAACAATTACAGAAACTTGTGTTCATGTAGTTTATCACAAAAGTATTCCAATACAAGTGGTAGTAGTACAAGAAGAGATGTATTTAATGTTCAAAATGATTCATTTTACTATTCCAAAAGAAGGTATACAAATAGAAACTTGCTTTCTCTGCGGGATCGTGGTTTAATATCCGACATATTTCCGGCGAAGGAGGATGAGTTTAGAAAATTATGTAGTGGGGCACCTCAAACAGTTTATGCGGGATTTGATCCCACAGCGGATAGTTTGCATGTGGGCAATTTAGCGATTTTAATGTTGCTTCTACATTCTCAGAGAGCTGGACACAAGCCTATTGCACTGGTATAATTGACAGTTTATTACTTTTGCACGTGTTATTTTGTTAATTAATTCTTACACGTTTTTAACTGATTGTATATTTTTTAATTGTACAGATTGGTGGAGCAACAGGAATGATAGGTGATCCCTCAGGTAAAAACTCGGAACGCCCCGCCCTGGAACAAGATACCGTCGGTCACAACACCAAAAAGCTAGCAAAGAATATAATGACCGTGTTTCAAAACCACGCCAATTTATTTTGGGATAGCAAAAATGGAAAGGAGCCGTTACCTCAATGCCTCATTGTCAATAATTTAGACTGGTATCAAAGCATGTCTTCTGTAGAATTTTTTGGAAAACTTGGCAGACATTTTCGACTAGGTCAAATGATAATGCGACAAGCAGTCCAATCAAGAATGAATTCCGATGAAGGCATCAGCTTTACAGAGTTTTCGTACCAAGTTTTCCAGGCATACGACTGGTATCACTTGTTTGAAAAATTCAACTGCCGAATTCAGCTTGGAGGTCATGACCAAATGGGAAACATTGTTAGTGGACATGAATATATAAGCAGGGCTTTAAGCAAACGAGTTTATGGTTTGACTGCTCCACTGATAACATCAGAGACTGGAGATAAGTATGGAAAGAGTGCGGGAAATGCGGTATGGCTGGATCCTGCGAAAACTAGTCCGTTTGAAATGTACCAGTTTTTCATGAGAACAAAAGATGCGGACGTGGAAAAGATGTTGAAAATATTTACATTTAAGACTGAGGATGAAATTAAGGGAATTATGAGAAAAATGCTGGCAAATCCAGAGACAAGACATGCTCAGCTTGTCTTAAGTGAGGAAGTTACCCGATTGGTTCATGGAGGTAAAAATCTTTTTAAAAGTATTCTCTGTAAATTAGTAGATTATATTTACGCGGTTGTTAATTTCACGACTCTTAATTATCTGTAGAGCTAGGATATCAGCAAGCAATTAAAGCTACAAAGGCACTTTACTCCGAGGATGTAAATGAATTGGCATCTATGCCACTAAACGAGGTCAACCAATTATTTAGAGGAACAGCTGCGTCTTTTGCGGAAATCTACTTGGAACCCGGAACCACAATCCTTTCAATGGCTTTAAAAGCGAAATGCTTTAATACTGAAAGTATGTCAAGCCCACTTATTTCTTAACTAATTTCAAACCTGTATTATAATCCATTTTACAAAATGTGTTTTTTATTATCTTTTTGTAGAAGACGCCATCCGCATTATACAAGCCGGAGGATTTTCCCTAAACTATCGAAAAATATCTAACCATAACGAAATGGTGGTTCCAGGAATACACATTCTACCAAATAAGATCTCTTTAGCTCGTGTAGGGAAACGAAATTACTATTTAATCAAATGGAGTCCGTAGTATAAATGTTAATTTACTGAAATCAATAAAAAATTGTAACTTTTATTATTACTTTTCAAGGAGCAGTATTAATTTTACGGTTACTATTATTACGGTCGTGGTCTGGTCTTCAATATAATGAAAATATAATACAGTTGGAAAAGCCTTTGTTGACATAATACTTTGTTTGAAGCAATAATTTGTACATATGTACATTGTACATACAAGTATTTTTTTCAGAAGCTTTCAGTATACAATAGTTTAGGTACATTTACAAGTTTTAAGTACAAGTTTCATACATTTCATGTTTCATTTTGTGTTCACGCTGACGCCAAAATACTTGCTTTCACCAGTTTGGAATGTAGTATAGTCTCAGGAAACTCTTCCGACAATTTATCGCTCAACTCAACCAAACTGAAGCACTTGTTCTCATACTCCTCAATCATCCTCTGGAGATCCTCCACAGTTTTAGCGAGAGGTTTGTAACGATGCAGCTTGACTGACTCCAGGATTTTGTACTTTTGTTGGCGAAGGATGACTTCCAGCAAATTCTAGAACAAAAACCAAGATAATAATCATTCTCACTAAAAACTTCAGTTTGCATACATATCAAATTAAATTCAACAAACCTTGTGTTTTTGAATAGCTGCCTCCTGAATCTTCGTCTCCGAATCCTTAATCAGCTCCTTGAAATTCTCAATTTCATTATTGTCGCAATTCAATCTATCCTCAATCTGTGCAATCATGTCCATCAATCCTTTCACTTCCTGTTCCACCTCCCTCGCCTCCTTCAACAAATACTTGTTCCTATCCTGTAGCTGAGTCAGTGTCCTATTCACATTCAATTTACTCTTTGTCGGATGAATGTTAGCCCTTTTCATACTCAAATCAGCTCTCTGTATAATTGTATCCCTGTGCTCAATCGATCTCTCCAAATCCACCATCAACTTTTCCTGAGCTCTAGACAACTCATTAAATCTCACTTGCATATGATGAATAGCCAATTTAAGTCCTGACATACTAGTCTCCTGTTCCTTTTTGATGTTATCTTTCAACTCCTTTGCCAAATGTACTTTCTTTTCCCACTGCAAATTCTGATCGTGAGCTTCATGCAAAACCGTAAATAATCTTTCCTTCTCCTCTTCCAACTTTGTTAAATCTTGTTCCAGTTCAAAAGCCTCCATTTCATGTTCTCTCAACAGCCCCGCCAACTCATTCTGAATGAGAATGTTGTCCTTGTCCATTTGCTCTTGATCAAATTGGTCCTTATGCAGTTTATGATTTACACTCCTAATTTCCTTTCTCAACGACTCAGTCTGCTTGGTCAACCTTTTAATTTCCAGCCTTTTCTTATCCAACTCATTTTCCAATCTTTGCTTCTTCCGTTCCATAATGAAGACCTCTTTTCTTAACAGCTCATTTTCCTGAATTATTTTATCCCTTTGACCTGTTAAGGTGACCAAGCAATCTTGCCTTTTCAACCAGTCCTCCTGCAACTGTACAACCGTTACCTTTTCAAAAGCAATTTGCTTCTTTAACTCCGCTGTCTCTTGTTCCAAAGGACCCATTTCTACTCCATCTTGAGTTTTCACCAATTTCTGAACTTTTCTGTTGAGAGCCTCAATTTCCGTTGTTTTCTTTTGAATCACCCTTTCACTCTGCTTGATATCCCGAACCTGCTCCTGCAAAGTTTTCTCTTGCTTTGCCAACTTCTTTTCCAACTCATTCACATATCCCTGCTTTTGTTGTAAATCTCCTCGTAACTGCTCCACGTCGATGGTCAACTGCGCCATATCATTTTCCACTTTGGCCACCTCCGAATCCAAATGCCGGGTACGATCTCTAGCTTCCTTGATCTTTCCGAGAATGTGCTCCGCAGCCTTGTCCATTGCCGTTCTTTCTTGAATCGCCATTAAAATTTGGTCCTCTAACTTAATCTTCTCCAAAGCAAGTTTCTCAATCATGTAACGAGGTCCATTAACATCTTTGTAACGCTTTGCACAACTTGCATTCATTCTCAACAACTCCGCTTCCAACTGTAGCTTCACTTTATGGAGCTCCGACAGCTTGATTTTCAACTGCTCATTCTTCTGCTGGAATTTTTCCACTTGTCTCTTCAAAATCTTTTCCTCCACTCGTCGCCTCCGTAAAAGTACTAAACTTTGTTCATGCGTTTCCTGTTCCTTCGTTATTAATCTGACAAGACTCTTCAGTTCACTCTCTTTAATTCTTAGATCCTCTTCCATAGCCGCCACAGCTTTTCTCGCTGCCACCAAAGCGTCATCTCTGGTCCTCACCACACTAATCGTTTCATTCCAGGCGCGTTGCAAATGAATCTTTTCAATTTGCAGGGCTTCTATCTCAGTGATCGCCTCATTAATATAAGTAGTCATTTGTCTTTGCTCCTCCAAATGAGCATTGATCTGTCTTTGAATGCCTTCATTAATCTGTTCCATGTGTTGAATTTGAGTCATGACTTTGTCAATATAGTAATCTGTATCTCGTTTCTGCTTTTCAGATTGTTCTTTCATTTTTTCAATCTTCTCATCAATCAACTGCCGGATTTTCAGCTCTCCATCATATTTCTCAGCAGCTTGACGAACAACGTATTCTGAATAGTCTAATGTCTTCATTGACTGTATTAACTCCCTTTCCCTGCTTTCTTCACAGTCCTGCTCTTCCTTCAAGCATCCTAGAGAATCCTTTAACTCTTTTGTACCCGTCTCCGTTTTCGTCCGCTTATCAGAAACGCGCTGCAGGTCTTTCTCATACTTTTCCATGAGTTCCGTTTGGTGCAACATTTCATTCTGAAGGTTGAACATGGCCGTACCCATTTCCGTTCTTTCACGACGCTTCTCCTTCAATTCTTGTTCTAAATCCCGGGTTTCAGTTTCCACAATAAAGATTTGTCGGAGGAGGTGTTCTTTCAGGGCACGTTGAAATCTTTGCATTTTCGGGTGATCAGGGCCCAAAACCATCAGCATTTTCTGCTTATCTTCTTCTTCCTCAGCTCCAAATTCTGCCCTGCCTTCATTATATTCTTCATCTTGACCACCAGTCTCCTCTTCCTCCTCTCCTTCACCATCCTGCTGCCCAGCTGCATTTTTTTGGTCATCCAAGTATTTTATCATGGCTTCCAGTTGCTCAACGGTGGGACCTTCAGAACCACCTTCACCCATGAACTCATCATAGTCATTGAAGTCTTCCTCGTTACCTTCACCCATGCTAAAATCCTTGTCTTCCATTTCCTCATTCTCAATTTCCCCCAAAATGTCATCCAAACCATATTTGTCTTGAAAGTCCAGTTCATCCCCTTCCTCAAAGTCTCCAATTCCTTCTGGAAACATTTCGTCTATGATTCCTGCCTCATCCTCGTCATCCAAACCTCCCCCTGCATCTTGCCCTTCCTCATCATCACCCGCAGCTGGTACTAAGGCAGGTGGGGCGGGTTCTCCAGATCCTGAATTTTCACCAGTGGGATTGCTCATTTCGCCTTCACCTTCATCCTCCTCCTCTCCGACTAAATAGACATTTTAAATATATATGAGAATCATAAAGTCTAATATTTACGTTTATTTATTAAATATGAAATATAAAATGCATACAATTTTGCTGCTCCTCTTCTTCGTCAGCCATTCTACCAATAAATTAATCAACACGTTCCGTTATTAACTCTTCCACTAAATAGTGTGTAAATATATTTTAAAATTCCAGGTTTCGTACAATTATTGCTATTGGAAAGTTCATCCACAATACTAAGCAGCAAAGTGGTGAAAGTTTAATCAATAGTCAAATTATACTTTTCTTAGATGTATAGCATTACTTTTACCTTCACTGTTTTGTAGCTTTCCCTGTCGCTAGAAAGAAAGTATGTCGAAACGACAAAACTTCACGAAAAACTCTGATAGGGTGACAAGTATTGAATAAACTCTCTGCGCTTAACTCAACAGAAAATGAGCGATATGGTAAATGGGGTATTGTGATGCATGAAAAAAGTAAACCGTTACCTTATCTTTGCTTCCCACCTAATAAATAAGCTTATCATGACTTATCATAACCTATTAATGCTCCTAATGCTTCATGTTTCCTTAGCATGTATGTATGCTTTGCTTATGAATGGAAATAAAGTGGAGGTTGATTATCTTGGAAGAAAGTTTCTAAAGAATATTGATGATGGATTTATTGGTCGTTTCGTATGATTGTTTTTTACATGTATAACTGAAAAATTGGTGATGGAATAGTTAAATATATCCCAAACATTCAAACTATCAATCAAAGACATGCACTTTTGTTATTATTCAGTTTACACGTCTATCAATATCAATAAAATTACAAATTACACATATCTTGGGAATATAAAAAGGTATAAAAAATATATACAAGTATGGTTCGATGCTTATTATTACAATACATTGTATTCCCAGTCGTCGTATAGTTTAAAAAGTTAAATATAAAATCCCGCAAAGAACTGCATTATGTTGATTAAAAAGTAAACCGGAAACCTACAGTATCATTTCAATCAGTAAGGCAATAGTTCCGTAAATTCTGGTAGGCATATTCTTCTAAAGGCCGCTATCGATTCGAGCTGTACGAATTAAATGAGAAAAAAATCAAACAAAATTAAAACGCAAATTTAAAAAACTCAAAGATCAACATACAAACAGCACATTCAAGTCGACATTAATGGGTCAAGCACATGATATGTCAAAAAGGTAGCCAATTATTACTTCCAAGGATTTCGCGAAATTGACGCTCTTGGTCGATTGACACCACTAGATGTTGTAGTAGATACAGATGATTGAGTGCTTCGGGCGCTATTGGCATTGGATTTCTGATTTGAAGACACTGAAGTTCTCGTAGATGACGATCCTACTTGTGATGATCTTCCTGTATTTTGTACTCCAAGTGTAGTTCGACTATTTGGTGGCATTCGGGATGGTACAATAAACGTTTCTCCCATTCCACCTATGACTGGTGGAAGGTGAGAACTCCTCCCTGAACCTGTTCCACTTCTTGAAGACATTGGAGTTTTAGA
>JAQFZG010001330.1:0-21980 GCA_034695465.1 Entomobrya nicoleti | reverse complement strand
GGAGCTTGAATGATGACAATTTCTCAAAAAATCTTATATGGGATCTGATACTCTACTTTGTTTGATACCTCTATGGTGTCATCAGTCATCATAATATCCATGATGATGACCCAGCAACATCCAAAAACAAAAAAGTACAAAAGTAAAAAGTCTCTTGTGTCGGAATGGTATGTGTCGAGTCAAAAGGTTAAAAGAAAGATGAAACTTTTTATCTGTCCTTCCATTCCATTCCAATGCACAAGCAGAGGAGTAAGATCACCCATGAGCCATTTCAAATTATATTAAAATATTACAAGTACATTATTATGCACGCATGATATACAATATATAATAGGCAGACGTATGTACATACACACGTTCTCCTTCTCTCATGTCACTTTAAACTCAACACCAAAAAGACTACTTTTGACTGGTATTAGTGGACAGACGTATGACGGGCTAAAAAAATAATTGAAGTTTGAAAGTGCAACTTAAGCACACTCACATAAAAAAATGCTGGTGCAAAATTGTACAAAGCAGACATGATATTTTTATTATTTAAAAGACAAGAGCTCTCTCTCTCTTTTCTGACACACTTGTAAAAACTTTTTAGTGAGTGTTTGTAGCTATTACCTTACATGTTATTCATATCATTACTTTATGCATATGATGATCATGATTCCAAGCTGAGAGGTGCTAGCATCTGTCAAGTCAAGTTAACTTTTACAAAGCGATTTGAAGAAATGTACAATGTATAATAGACTATTGTACAGAATATTTTCATGTATCATCATCAACACCAGCACCAGTTTTTTTCGCTTTTCAGTTTTTCAGCTGCTTAACTAACTCAACTTGTTCTTATTTTGCCCTTCTGCTAAAAACGGCACGCTTCAAGCAGCAGTCAAGTCAAGTCAGCACCACACCACCACCATTCCACCGTCTTCTTTTCTTGTAAAGAAAGAGGAAGCCAGCCTTCAGGCTGGAAAAAGTCACGGACATTTAACAATGCGTGACGTCAATTAAAGCACGTTTTTTTTTCTACCAAGATGAATAAAGACGACTGCACTCTTCTGCACACAAACACATAAGACATCCGACAACCGACTGCCTCTGTTTTCCTGCTTCTCTTTCTTTTGGTGTGACTGACTTGGCATGCTCCTTTTCTTAGAAACTTTTTTTAAGAAAAAGTTTTTGAGTTCATTTTTCATTTCTATTTACGCATTTCCTTGAGAGACCTTAAGAATTTCATGAAAATAATATTGATGTTAGTTATTTTATTTCCCTCCCGAAAAAAAATCGTTAAAATAATTTGACAATTAGTATCGCCAACTTAAAGTTAAACTATAAACCTGTTTTTGATACACATACCACACGACATACAATACAGGCATACATAAAAGAAAGAAAAAATGCATAATATGTAATAATTCATACATCGTTTGAAGTTTAAAAAGGGTTAAACAGCAAAACTGCTCATAATTTATCATGAAGAAGCCAAAAAAGATAGTTGATGTTGATAGTAAGCCGAGCCACCAGAATTTATTTTTTTTGATGATGTTGCTTAGCTTTTTTTATGCTATTGTGGTACTGCAACTACTATTACTGATGATTATCATCATGATATGATAATGATGCTGATTATTACACAAAATTGCTTCTGAGTGAGTGAGAGAGAGAGAGAGAAGATCACGCATTCATACCTACAGTTGTACATGCACATCTCATTTTAATTTTCATGAACTTTAAACTTGCTGATGATCTGATGATGATAATAATGATAATACTACAGTGCAAAAAAACTACACACATCCTGCTGAAAAATTATCATTATGAAATATTACATCTTTTATTTTACTTTCTTACAAGCAAGCATGTTATCACTCTTTCATAATCATATTACATGTATAATTTAGTTGAAAACATGCGTAAACACAATACAAGGCAGCAAGCGCACCAAGAAAAAAATCATTTTAAAATGTAAAACCTTCAAAATATTTTACTGAATTTCTATTTGCCTTTTTTCTTCGTCTTAAATTAAATATCACACAGATTTGTGGTTTTCAAGTTAAAATATAGATGCAATTGGGGCGCATTAATATAAGTGGGAAAATTCTGAGAACGTTGACAGTAATACGTACCATGGCGACCATGGTGTAATCATCATCTCTAAAATAATTTTCAGGGGCTTCCGCCTGGCCTGACTTACTTATTCAGGTAACTTATTGAGCTGCATTTAGAGTTTAGCAGTAAGTAAAAGTGAAAACAAAGTCAAAAGTATAAAACACCTCATAAACTTCCACCTAATAAGTTTATGAAAATTGGAGCAGTAAGCAGCAGCGCCAGGGTTTACACAATTATTAACAATGATAAGTATACAATATTTTGTTGGAGAGAGAAAAGCAGTAATTCCCTCCCCAGCACGACGACGACGACGACCCGTCACACTTTGGAAAGTGTAATAAACTTGCGTTGTTTTAATGTAGTATGGTTTTGGAGGTGCGATTGGAGTGTAGTTTTCAGAGTAAATCCCATTCTGGTTCTCTTGGTTATACTCAGAACAGAACAGAAGTGGAACTCCATCCAAAAGCAAGCCAAGTAGAGAGAGAGAGAGAATTGCAGAAAATGAGTAAATAGAACAAAAAGGATTAACTTACTTTTCCCTTTGTCTTTTGAGTAGAGTGAGTATATTTTCTGCGTTTTCTCTCTCTCCATCTCGCACACAAGTTATTCCTGCAAAATTTTCCCAGAGACTCACTCTTACAGCCTCTCTGTCTCTCTCAAACTCAGAGAATCTCAGAAGAGAACAAAGTAGTGAAACAGAACAGAGAGCTGCCTCCCGTCGATATATTTATTTACGAGTTCACACTGACTAAGATCCAAAAAAAACTCAGAGACATGTGCTCACACACACACACACAAATGTGTGTTCTCATTTTCGTTTCATTTTGTGTGTTTTTTTTGCAAAAAATGAGAAAATGTTTCGAAGCTTTTTAGCCAGAAAGTTTAAACAGTTCGTATATATTTTTTTCCAGGAGAGTAACAAGGAGTCAAAGACATACTCATTCACGACTTCAACCCACCCTCACTCTACTAACTACAAAGATGTCATGATCATATGAGAAAGGAAAAAAGCAAAGTGTTACTTTTCCCGTTTATTATTTTTTTCCCTTCCTCTGCAAAAAATAAATAAATTTTACTGGGAAAAGATCTGTTATTTTTGCAACAAAAAACTAGTATGTTTTTTTAACTTGCTCTAGTTTACTGAAAAAAAGTAAAAAAAATGCACATATGCTGGTATGGCATGGCATGTGACTTCATAATCCAAAATAAGTAACCATTTACCTCGCTCGATTTACCACCAAACTTGTTCACGTTCACGTCTTTTTTTCTCTCGTTGATTTTTTTTTCGAACAATGCACTCCATTTAGAAAGGTAGGTGGTGGTGCTATTTTTGTAGAAATGTGTAAGTTGCTCTATTTTTGTAGAAATGTGTAAGTTGCTCTATTTTTTTCTGACGTGACAGTTCTAGTGCCATAGCCATGGCCACCTTAACAACTTTTTTTTCTCCTTCTCACCTCACCTATTTTTTTGCTCATTCAATTCCATTTCCATGTAAAAAAAAGTGAAAAACTACAAGAAGGCGTGGGGGGACATTCAAAAAATTTACCCAATTCCCCTAAAAGGAAATAAGTAAAATAGCTAAACACAAAAATGTGTATATTTTTTCAAATTGGCAGTATTCACTTTTAAACAAGTTTGTAGACCAGAAAAAAACTTCCAATTCCAAGCACCCCAACCACAATAATGTTTTTTCCTCTCTGCTCTTTGCTGACTTGTATATTTTTACTCGTTTATCTAAGAAAAATACGCAAAATTCAGCAACTGTTTTTCTTTTTTTTACTTTTCTCTGGATTTGTCGTCATGTGGATCTGGATACATACAAATGTTATGTATAACAGCTTTATATCTTTACAGTACATACCTAAACCTGAACGCTCATCACTGCCATCATCATAATGTTACAGCACGTCATAAAACTACTTTTTTCACAAACCATTAACCAAGTTGATTTCCTGAAAACGAAATATGACCTGATTTGATTCGATTAAGAAAACTTTTTTCTTTCGTATTTTTCTGGCTCTACTAATTCGCTCACTCACTTCTTCACCCTCCCTCTCCCCCTCTCCTTCTGCTTTGATCAAAAAATATATAAAATACACAAGAATAAGTATCGCATCATGTTAGCTTAGTCATCTCATCTCTCACTCAGTCAAGCTTTCTTTCTCCTTCTTCTTCTGTTTTCTCCCTTATATAAATTCATGCATGCGTGAACATAATAATATGCACTTTTACTGCTGCTACCTGTCATAGTAACATACTTGACTTATTTTTACCTTTCTTGAGATTAGAAAGCGATAAGAAACTGTTACTAAGAAACTTACTCTCGCACACGTCACCTCACACATATATTTACACTAGTTTATTGTATAACCAGCATGTTGTGCTAATCTCAACTATTTTTTTAGTCTACAAAGCAAGTCAAAACTAAGTTTATTATATATTTTTTTCTGCTTCCTTTTTCCCAAGTCTTCAACAACAAGAAAAAACAAACTTTTTTGCTTTTCTTGGAATTCTAAAAAAAACTTCTAAGAATAAAATATGTTTAGGGTAACGTAGTAAGTTTTGTAGGTCAAGTTATTTGGTGCCAGTTCAATCACGGGAATCGAAAGGAAAAAAATATCAGAAACTACGAAGTATACAAGACTTGAGCATAATTTACTCGATTTGAATGATTTTGGCCAGTTTAATGCAAGATTTGCAAAGATTGTAACTGTTATATTTTGACTAAAAGTGTTGATTCGTTTGTTTGATTGAAAATGTATAAAGTTGAATGCCAATAAGTGAAGTTGCTTAAGATATCTTATTTTTATACTATGATAGATATTCAACTTTGAACTTCGAGCCATCATAATGAAGATGTAAAACAATGAATAGATACAAGTCCACATTTCTAGCATTTATTCTCCAAAAATATTTCAACCCTTCCAAAAATCTTATTTTTCTTCCCCTTCTCTGAAAAGAATATGTAAAGACAAAAGAAGCAGAAAAAAAGCTCCAAATAACTACAACCATTATGTTCATTGTTATGTTCCAACTATAAAGCAGCACAAGTACTTCTTGTACTTGCTCACTAACTCACACACACACACGGCTACCGGGTAATCCAATTTAACGGTCAATTAAAACCCCGAAAGTGAGCCCCGTTTTTTCTCTTTTCTTACAACTCTCCGGATTTTTTTTTCAAGGCAGAGCAACTAAAAAAGATTGTTATTTATGACGTGCATTAGTACAAAAATAAAGGCATTTTTCTAGGGTGGTCCTTTCTCTTCTTACCAGTATACAAGTATACATAAGTCCATAGGCGTCACAACGAAAAAATCGCAGCCTGGACATAAAAACTATAAAAACATACTAAAGGTTTCATTTATGGAAATGCATTTTTATTAATACAAGACAAGTAATATTAGTTTGGTTAAAATAAAATGATTACATTAAATCAACTTATGAACTGAATATTGGAATGTTAGAATACGGATAGCAGTTTATGATGCAACAATAATTAAGTTGAACTTGTATCGTGCTTCTTAGGTATGCTTTAATTCTACAAAACTTTTATACGAATCAGTTGCAAAATGTTCAAAGTCAAATTTATTTAAAAGAGCTAAAGATCAAAGTCGTTTAAATGAGCTCAGCATCAAATTCGTTTAAATGAAATCAAGATAAAATTGGTTTAAATGAGCTAAAGGTCGAATTGGAATAAATTAGCTAAAGAGCGAAGTCGTTTAAATAAACTCAGTATCGAATTCGGTTAAATGAAATTGAGATAAAATTGGTTTAAATTAGCTAAAGATCGAATTGGAATAAACAAGCTCAAGATCGAGTTCGTTTAAATGAGCTAAAGATCGAATTGGAATAAATAAGCTAAAGAGCGACTTCGTTTAAATAAATTCAATATCAAATTCGTTTAAATGAAATCAAGACAAAATTATTTTAATTTAGCTAAAGATCGAATTAGAATAAAAAAGCTAACGATCGAATTCGTTTGCATGAAATCAAGTCCAAATTGGTTTAAATTAGCTAAAGATCGAATTCGTTTAAATGAACTCAGGATCAAGATAAAAGTTCGCTTGAATAAAATCAAGTTAAAACTGGTTTAAATGACCTTAAGATGACACAGAAATAAACAAGATCAAAATCGAATTCGTTATAATGAGCTAACGAAGAATTCATTGAAATGATTTTGGAATTGAATTCGTAAAAATCGAATTTAATAAAACTAGTTTTAGATGGATTTAAAAAAACGAGGAGAGTAAATCCGTCAAAAGGAACTCATGATCGACTTCGTTAAACTAAGCTAAAATCAAACTCGATATGATATCAATTTTAATAGAAGTTAATGGTTTTTAAGTTAGGGATCAGTATGATTAAATACTAATCCAATACAAGGCGTTTAAGATTGAGTTCAATGTGTGTTTCAGATTGAACTAAATGTGTTTGAAATTGAATTCGATTTGATTAAATTTGAACTTCATATTTGTTTTGGACTGAATTCGATATGTGCTTAATATTAGATTCATTGTGACTTGTTCAAAATCCATCTCAATATGACGATTTTCACATCAATAGCGGTAAGGTGAAATCAAATTCACAGCAAAAAGTTTAATACATTTATACAAGTTAGCTAGAATTTAAACTTTGAAAGCAATTTTAAGGTTTGTTCGTTCAACTAAAATGTAAAATTTAGAGAGTTAATTGATAATGGAGAGCTAAATTATTAGCGACGACTAGTTTAGGATAGGGTCAAATTCGTTAAATCAGGATTTTTCTTCTTCGGATCTATCAAAATGCTTTACAAAAATATTTGTTCACAAAACTTCATTTGATTTACAAACGTGGGTAAACGTGTAATCGATTTCTGGAGACGCACACGCACTATTTATAGATTTTTCAAAATACCTTTTTGATGCTTGGTGACGTCAACTGCACTAAGAACTTCAATGTTTTTCAAATTTGCTTGATTTGTTTGTGAAGATTTTCTGTCAGCCTTTTATCCATTGTATTAATCTCTTTTTGGCATTTTAAATAGAGCTAAATACCATGTAGTAACACACTTAACGATAATTACATTGTTTGATGATAACATAATGATATAAACTTAAGCAAGCTTATCGAAAAAATCTGACTGGCAGACGTAAATATTCACGCACATGACAAAATAAATGAGTTTCATACACTAGATCTATTGATGGTGGCTCTTTCCGTTTGTTTTGATATCATGAAGAAATTGTTGTCATAATTTATATAAAAGTCAATGAGGTCGTACACAGACTGGAAAATTCAAGGAGTATTTGTATTAAATGGATCTGTGTTATGTTCATAAAAATTTCAGCCTGGACATTTGTTGAATAGCCTGGACATTGTCCAGGCTGTCCGGTGTATTGTGACGCCAGTGCATAAGTCCATTGTAATAATACCCTTCTTACTCGCCCTCTGCTCCCCAAAAGACGAATAATTGAATATAAAACAAAGCCATGTTCCATTATTTTATACGTCTGCTTCAAAAAACTACAACCTAAAAAAATACGAGCTCCCAAGAATATCCCAAAAGAGAGGTTCTCTAGTTCTTTTTTTGGTGGTATAGTAGTGGTAGATGGATGGATACACTCGATAAGCCATGCTAAAGCATTACAATTTTTTTCCATAGTCCCACCAAGAAAATCCTTTTAACAAACCAGAGAGATTCTATCCAACCACTTTTGCGTCGCATTGAACTCCAAGACCTTTTTTACTAATTTCCTCCATACTTTTATTTTGCATGTCTACTTTTCCTTTATACGACTTCTTCTTTCAGTCAAACAATCTAACAAGTAAGTGAAACGTATTGCGTGAAACATTATCCCGAGAAAAATACATGTATTTTATATCCTTCCAGAGGATTTTAGCATATTATGCAGAACAGCACACTATTCCACCAAGCTCCTCTCAAAACCAAACCAAACCACAAAAACCTTCTCCGTTTCTCTTTCTTTCTCTCTCTCTCTCTCTCCCAAGCTTACTTGCAATCACCTCCATTATATTCCAGAAGAGAAACATGTTAACAGCAGAAAAAATGTATATAACTGAAAAGCTAAAGCTATTCATGCAACTTTATACGCAAAGATATTATAGCTTGTTCGTTAACTCTTCTTTCTGAGATTTTTATGCAGTGCCATGAATGAATGTTGGATTTGTTCATTTTTTTCAGGCACATTGCCTTTGTAAAAGAGATAGAAACAGAGACACCGACAACACTAAAATAAAAGAGATGGAAGAAAAATGCATGCATAAAAAATGTCCTTGCTTCTGTATGGATGGTGGTGGTGGTGGTTCATGGCTTTATGTAATAATAAGCAGGCCATATCATTAGCATTCCCACAATATTACAGCAGCAGCAAAAGCAGATACACAATATTCCACCTCTTCTTCATCTCCTTCTCCTCCTGACAAATTCTCACTTTTCTCCTCCACACCGACACAATCCACAATCCAGATGCGTCGTTGTCCTGAATAATATTTTCTGTTTGCTTGCGTTGCTGCGTGTGTGTTTGAATGAGTGTGAGAGAGAATGAGAATATTGCCGCAGTGTATACTCTATATACCACTCAGATATAAAATATTCACAACTGTTGGAGTTGAATAGTTGGTGGATCTCCTTTTTTTGTGAAGATTCACACATTCAAAACGACAAGGAACGAAAACGAGTGATATAGCTAGTTTCACTATATTTTTTCCACAGTTCCAAAAATTACAAAGAGGAATATAAGCAGAGCGCTTGACAGAAAAGGAAAATGAGATGATGATGAAACAGAGAGAGAGAAAAATATGCCCAAAAAATATATATTCTGTGTAAAGTTGAGTGAGAATGATGATCATCATCTCGTCGTCGTCGTCGTCAGTATCATCATGAGATGCACTAGTCAAACAAGTAAAAAAGGGAGCGACAGGAACAAGAAGACGACATGAAACTTGATGATTTGATGATGATACTTTTTCTCTACTTTTTTTCCACAGCTTTTCAGCATTCTCATTGCTGTGTAGTTTTGGTAAGTATTTATATGTAAAATGCATGTGATGATGGCAATGGCACTATATTCAGTGTCTTCTTCCTGTGTCATCGTCGTCGTCTTCTTCTTCGTGTCTATGTCCATGTCGTCCGTGTCACTGGATGTAAGATGGATATATATGCTTTATACTACTACGTATTGCATATTGCATGATTATGGCAATATATAGACTACTACTTCATCTTGCACTTAACTTTAATGTGAAGAAGCTCATGTTGTTAATGAATAATTCATAGAGCAAAAGTGGAAAACACGAAAGAGTGCTTCAGTTCAGTTCTCTTCTCTTGTGTGCTTGGTCGTCTTTCTATTTTTTTCGCCATTGCATTGCCTTCGTTTTTTTTGGTGTGTATATAAGTTTTGCTCCTTTTTTCATTTAAAAAAGTGGCATATTCCATTTTCTATATTAAGAGCATAGAACACAAGAAAAAAGAAGAAAAGAGAAGATGAAGAGTGTCTCTTCATTTTATTTCATTCATCCAAACCGCTTTCTATACTGCCATCATGCCGCCGCCACTTATCCACCCAAAAAAAAATTATGTGTAGCGATATGATATGCAGCAAGATATTATTATTATGAACTAGAGACATATGAATATATGCACGATAATAAAAAAAGGGTTAGAAAACTGGAGCAGAAATGAGGCTGATTGTGAGTAGAGTAGTATGAGTAGCTTGTATACTTTTTTAATAGGGGAGTTTCCTTTACAAATTTATAAAATCCGTGTGTGTGAGTTGAGTTTAGCTAAAGAGATGAGTTGCTGCTTTGCTCTCGTCTGTTGACTGACTTTGCTGCTCTGGAGAAGGGAAATGAATGAATGAAAATGAGAGATTGTGTAAGAAAGACAAGACACTCATCCCCAACAAGCCTTCCAAAAACCATCCCATAAGAAAAATGAGAGAAGATGAGGAGGCGAAGAGGTATTCATCCATTTTATCTCCTTTTTCTTCAGTTCATCATTCTCTTCATCATCTTCCCCATATTCATGTATACCTATCTTACATTGTCAACACGAACAACCTTTGAACTGATTGCAGAAGCTCGACTCGACATACCATTAAAACACTTGCCTGGCTTGCTATAAAGAATATGTTTTCAGGTGGTTTATTACTCTTCCTTTTCAACTTAATATTCAAAAAATATTATAAATCATCAGTTACGCATACTTTACTTTTTATTACGCACTATGCACGCACACACACACAGCAGCAATAGCAGCATCACATTAATTTTCTGTATATTGAAGAGGGTCTCTCTTTATAATTCAAGTATAATAATAATGATATACATTTTAAAAAGTCATTAGGCGCTGTTTTAAATGTAACATTTTTCCATCCATTTTTTTACTAATAGCCTCTCTTAAAAACACATGGCTTTATACTATATGCTTTTGATATTAAAAGGATGTAACTCTTTTACAATATTTTTGTATTTAATTTTCTTATTTTACAAAAAAAAAACTTTTACCGAATTTTTTACTCTTCTCTTTTCCAATTTTTAACTTTTTTTCTCTACTTTTTCCCTGTTTTTTTTCTGATCTGAATCCATAAAAAACGAGGAGAGAACCAAGAACCACTAGTACTACGTGTAGTTGTAGTACATCACATCACGGTACTTAGCCCCTCTCAAGTGGATGGTAAAACTCCCCTAAATCTCCACTAATTAGACCAAATGGCATTTCATTTTCATGAGAGAACAAGTTTTCTTCTTCTTCCCCTTTTTGTACTCAACCAAAACTACATATTCCCAAAGAGAGAACACCAGAAAAAAAAGACCTGCTGCCTTCTTCTTCCTTTTGAGATCCCTACTTTTCTGCTTGGTAGAGAAAATGGAGAACTTTCTTCTTCTTCTTGATGATGACGACGACGACGACGATGATGATCAAGTAAAGTGAAAAGAGAGTGCCTTTGCTTTGCGCTATGCAATGTGCAAGGCAAAAAGCACACAAGACTCCTTCCTGATTTATAATAATAGCAAAGTATACACGTAACATCGAACATACCTACCAACCACCACAGCTATTTCATTTCATTCCATTCCACAACCAACCAAGAAAACACTTTTTTCCTTGGACTTTTTTTAGAACTTTAAAAAATGATTTTGCTCTTGCCTTTGCTCTGCTATTTTATTTTGCCTTGTGTGCCATCATCAAGGCAAAGGTCCAATCCAACCTAAAATTTTCAATTTTCTTCTTTTTTTCTCCTTTGCCACCACCACCAGCAAAAATTCCTTTTAACTCTCTCTCTCGTCTTTGCTTTCTCTCTGTGTAACTTTTTAGATTCCTCTTCCTGCTGCTCTTGCTGCCTCTCCCGCTATTATTATTATTTTGTAAGCCTTTATGTCACCAATAAATCTTGTGTGAAAGCAGCCAGGCTTCAGCGGAGAATGATAGATTGGCTATGCACTACCACCACCACCACCAACATTGCTTCTTCTCCAGCTTTTTCGTTTTAGTTTAGAATTTTTTTTATGGTGGTATCTATAATAATATGTGGTATGGTTCCGGTTCTTCTGATAGTTTGGTAGTAGTGTACTTAGCCTGTCAACTTTTTATAGTTAAGCAGGCATGTATACATTATTGCATAATAATAAGAAGTAAAAACTTCATAAGTAAATTGAGTAGCTTAGGTGGTGGTTTGGTTGGGTAGGTATTTTTTCATCAAAATTAATTTACCTCTTGTGTGACTACACACACACATCTCCACCACCACCATCACCAAAGTATTATCAAAGGAAGAAGAAAAGCAGCAGGCCAGACAAATGAACTTGATAGATTCCAAATTTCCGTGCTCGTGATTCGCATACGCTTTAATAATAATATATTATATGAGCTTTTTCTTCTGAGGAGGAGTGTGTCTGTATTGATTTCTCCTTTTGCTTTGATCTGTCAAAATAATAACCTTGCTCTGTCTTTCTCCTTCCTGTGTTGTGCAGTAGGAGTAACATCAATTTAGGAAGCAAGGCTGACAGACCAACTTCCAGTTTCAATCATAATAGCAGTTTGTACAGGTAGCAAAAGGAGTAATAAGTTTCTTCAGAAGTAAAATCAGAGTAATAAGGGTTATGGAAAATAAATGAGAATTTTATTACTTTTTCCTCGTTTCAGGTGTCAATTTCTTATATGTCATGTCCATGGTCTTTATTTATAGTTAGTTACGACGAGTCTTTGGAATCTATATATATATCTTAAGCCAACAGATGAATTAATGAATTGGATGCTGCGTTAATCATACAAATAAAAATATTTGTAAGATACATACATACATATGTAGAACAACTGCCATTCTCAAAAACTGAAAATCTAGGAACTGAATTGCCAGCAAGGAAGTTTTTTTCTGTGAGTGAATTGATATTACATAAGGCAGTCAAAAAGAAGCAGTGAGACGAAGATGAAAAAAGACAAGAGAAGATGATGAAAGGCGAAAAAGAAATCTTTTCTTTCCCAGAAGTGAACTCTCTGTTTCTCTTTTGTCTGCTGTTGTACAAATTGGATTAGATTAACAAGAAATATGTTTCTTTTTCATTTTATATCTTTTACAAATGAACATCTAAAAAAACTCATAAAAATATTACTATATAGAAGCTTCTTGAAGAAATTCACGTATACAATATCATTTTACAGCGTATCTGTTTCAAATTCACAAAATCAGGTTTAAATACATTTATCCCTTCTTCATTCCAGGAAAATTAAAGCCACTAAAATAAATATAGTACAATGTTATAATAGATACACTAAACAGATAGACCGGAATTTGGAGTATGTTAGAGGATAGAAGCATGTTAATAAAATAAAAATCCATTTATGATAGTCGGGAAGTAGAATTCTTCCATTCAAATTTTCGGTTTAAAATTAACACTAGCATGCTTGCTATTCAAAACGTAACAAAACAATTTAATAAAAATTCTGTTCTGCTGGATTCATTATATATTGGAATAACGACATAAGTGAAATATTTAGCCACACAAAAATATAAAGCCATCAGCAGCAACATCCAATCCCAACTCCCAACCAGTTATTATTACAACTCTTACACCTTCCTCCTAACAAATACATCTCTTGTTCTCCTTTTCCCCTCAATATTTTTTACACTGTAAAAAAATTTCGCAGCATTCCAAATTCCATTTCTTCTTCTTTCTCTCAAACAAGCATAAACATAGCATTGTAGCCGTATTTTTTCTGTATATATTGGCTCTCCATTTTATTTTCTCGTTTAAACCAAAAACCATCCAGATTTCTATTCTCTACAAGCTTGTTGGGAAAATGTGGAACGCGGCTGGTGGCGGCGGTGGTGGTGGTATGGTGGCATAGCAGAAACGCTTGTCTTTCTCTTCTTTTCTTATAAAATTTTCTTGCACCAGCTTCCCTTCCTTTTCTCCTTTCCACTTGACTTGCTCTGCTCAACAAGCGGAATTAATAGAAATCTAATAGGAAAAGCAACTACTCTCTCTCTCCACTACTTTCTCTCTACTCCTTTTTTGCTATTCTACTAAACTGACTGAAAGCACTACTACATACTATACTACTACAGCTTCCTTCCTTCAAAGATAAGTAAAGGTTGTTCCAACGGATGAGGAGGTATGTGTTGCCCAATAAACTATTATAAATCAGTAGTCTACTTTTTCCTCCACTCCCTCTCCCACCACTGCAGTATAGCACACTGCACACAACGCATACATACAAAAAAAAGAAACCCAAGATTTTTTTTATCACCTGCCAGATTCCTCTTCGTCTACTTTCTCCTTGCACAAAAGCTTGTTATGGTGTTATATGTTCGGATTTTCTCTTGTAAAAAAACCGAGAAGAGTAACTGTTGAAAAATACTAGCTAGTTTGCTGATTTCCTATTGCTACTATGCTTCCAACCAAAAAAGAAGGAATCAGATTGTCCGTGAAATATTGCGTGAGTTGCCTCATTCATTTATTTTCCACATTTGATCAGATTACATTTTACCTGAAAATGTATCAGTAGCAAGTTCAGTAACATGTTCTGCTGAGAGAGAGACGAGAGAGAAGAGCTGCAGAGACTAATGTGCACATTTATTACTGGCATGGCATTGTACCTACATTTATCCTTGCGCTTCACTGCCTCTCTTTTACCATCCATCCAACTATCCATTTTATTATGTGCTAAAGGTAGTAAAGCAATATAGAACGTTTCTCGGTATCATCGTCCCTTTCATCACATTTTTTTTTCTTTAGGATTTCTGCCTATCCATATCCAATCCAATCCACAGGAGGAGAATGTAGATATATTGCCATTTGAAAATGTGAGTATGGTGTGTGTGGTGAGTTTGTGAAGAGCATACGGTTTTTTTTTCTAAAAATAAAATATTGGACACACACAGGCCATGTCATTGGGACGAACGACGATGCTATGATCATCATGATCATTCTTCTGGTGATTCCCATTTTGACAAATTCCGGTTAACTGGTAGTATGGCAATAACGAGAAAAAGTACCCTAGAGAATATTAGACCTTCCGAGAAAAAACATACATATATTATGTATTTCTGGTTTAGTTGGAACTGGAAAACAATACTGAGAGAGAGAGAGAGGGCTATTTTATGTATGGATGATGTAAGCTATTATGGTTGCATTATTTTACAGGTTATTTTTTTTCTAGTAAAGTTGGCGACGACGAGAGGGAATGCAAAAACCAAGCCGGCCACGCCACATTACAAATTTCCTACTTTATTTTTCATTGTAAATGGTATTGATTTTCCATTTGATATAATAAACATGGGTATTTCCAAGGGAAAACCTAATGACCTGCTATTACAGGTAAAATAAAAAGAATAGAAAATATACCTGTTTTCAGTTGATCGATAAATTATAACAATGGGACTAGGAACGCCTATTTTTCATCGGGTTTAAATAAAAATAATATAGACAAAATATTTAAAAAAAAAATTTTTTGTTCTTTTGATATTTCTTAATTAATTGTATGCATATTTCCAGTCAGCCCCACATCGACTCCCATTATTCACTAATTAAGTTCTTAAGAATGTTGTAACCCTATCTATGGTAAATAAGATTTATAAAAAATTACGCAATTCCCATATAGGCGTGCAACGCAAGTAATACAAAAAATGCACCATACCAACCATTACTACTTAATATTAGTACGCATAGCAATATGAAACCCTGCACGTCATCTCCAATGACATTGTTATTACATTGCACCTCCACTGACATTTTATGACAGGACCTGCCGCAGAGTTGCCCCGCACATATTGAGCCGCCGAGCACCCTTTATTGCAATTTTCAATTCTCTCTCATTCCCTTTTTTACACCCACTCACACATCAAATTTCACATCTCAAAAAATCCCCATTTCATTTTCTCCTCCGCACATTCAAATTTTCACTAAATATGCACACATGATATGATGGCAATGATGGCATACATACTTACTTACATCCATGCATGCCATGCACAGATATTAATATTCAATATTACTCCTTTGTGTTACGGCACGGCTCTTTGGTGGCAAGTGTTTTTGTCACATTATTAGCCAAACCGTCTATCAAAGAAAAAAAATGCATGCGCAATATTCCACATATATCCTTCGTATTTATAATAGGTACACTATTGCATACTCTACCACCATTTTACTTTACTTATTGACATTATTATAACCTTCGATTCCTGTTTAGTTTCCATTGGGAAATAAGATGAAATGTACTTTAGGGAAAAGAGCAAAAGAGATTCTCTATATATCTATCCGTCTTACATGTTTTTTCTTATATGAGCTACTTTATACAAAGCATATGGATAAATAATAGATATATTTTCAGTATCTTACCGTGCAACAGGGCTGCCAAGATTGACAGCGCTAGCGTCCACTTGGGAATCATCTCGCGGATATACATCTTTTTTCCTTCCTTTTGTTGCAATAGCAGTGCCGGGACTGGGACCAAAAGAAAAACTTTATTCACTTCTTATTTTTTTCCTTTTCTTATTCCTCTTCCTTATTCAGTTCAGTACGAGAAAAAAATCGCCCATGAAATGGATTATTACTCTTATTATTACTCTATGGTTCTTTTTTTTGATTTGATACACTTTCTACTAAAAAGAATGAGGAAGTCCCCTCTCAAAAAAATCTATTTTATTTTTTTAAAGGTTCGTTTTCACTCTCTTTTTATTCTTGGCTTTAGTATTATTTAGCTTCTTATAATAATACCAGTACCATCTTCGTCTTCACCACTATTTTTATATTCCCTGTCTATTTTTTTTTCTCTCCCGACCGACTTGTCCCTCTTCTTCTTTTTACTACTATGTTCAATGTAAGAAGGGATATTAAATTTTCCCTTGTCACCCGGTTCGATGCCCGTTTGTCTTCTTGTCTCTTCTTCTTCTTCCTCCTGATATACTTGTTTCTCTGTTCTATCCTAAAAACTCTACACTACACACTTTTTTTTTCTTTTGGTATATCTTCAGAAGAGAAGGAGAAGATTATTATTTTTCTATGAAGAAAGCACACCACCATTCAAACAACGGGATACTACTACACACTTGTCACTTTGCTGCCACTTTGCTGTTACTCCTTCTTTTCATATTCGTTCCTCGTAACCGTTTCTTTCCTTTCCTCCACACCACCACCAAAAGCAATAGATAGTTGCCTGGCAGTTGTCCTCCCGTTTCTTCCTTGGCACCTGCTCAATCTTCCAAAGTAGCAGTTCCTTTGCTACCAGCAGCAACCCAAGAAGCAAGAAAAAAACTGTCAACTTTATTCTTCCTTTTCTTTTTTTCCAAGGTTCCTGTGAGAAAAAAAGAAAGAAAAAATGTCTTGTTAGCACCATTCTTTTTAGCTGTTTAGTGGATTGGATTGGATGGCGGTGTTGCGTAAGTTCATAATATCTATATATCTATCTATCTTTTTAACTTGACATGTGTGTAATAAGTATAGGAAAAGAAAAAAAGAGGAATGTGTATTGTGCAATATGTGGGGTGGTTAAGGATACAGGGATGGTGACGTAGTGAAAGATTCTTTGAATCATGTCAAATGTTGTAATGCCTTTTTAATAAGTGTTGCCGTCGCCATTCTCTTTTTTATGGAGAAATCAAAAAAATGGGAGAAGGATACAGTATGTGTCTTCTCATCTTATCATATCTTCTTTCTAGGATGATAACGATGATGATAACTGCCATGCCAACGCCAGCAGTGAGAAAAAGGGAGATAATGTGTTCATTTCATTGCAATAATAAAATATATATCATAAAAAGAAAGAAATGTAGCATATATTTTTCAACTTAAATGTAATAAATCAGGTAATAAAAATGGTGTTTCATATAAGTTGCTATGGTAGTTAAATAGTAATAAACGGAGACAGATATAAAGAGAACCTATGGAGAATGATGAGTTTGGTGTCCCTGGGGTACTTAAAGACGTTATATACATGCCTTACTTACACAGTTTTAGTTTTCATTTAAGCAAGATGATAGAAGTTGATTAGGGAGTGCGTAGTCAGTCAGTCAGAGTTATATGCTTATTTTAGTGAGGCAGATTGACGTGACTTGCGTGTTGGCCTATGTGTTGTGATGGTGATGAGTAAAAGAGTAGTAAAATGATAATGGGTAAATTATATGTTTTTTACA
Source organism: Entomobrya nicoleti (assembly GCA_034695465.1). NCBI lineage: Eukaryota > Metazoa > Arthropoda > Collembola > Entomobryomorpha > Entomobryidae > Entomobrya > Entomobrya nicoleti. The sequence goes on along the minus strand of JAQFZG010001330.1, from coordinate 4,242 downwards.
CCTTTACGATGGCAGAAGCACCAATATATCCCTTTAGCTTCTCTCTATATCATTTTTTACATCTATCCACTATATCCAACAATTCTTTGTTATTTATGATCAAATATAAGCGCAGTTATATTCAAAGAAACATAAATAATGTTTAGGTGCTAAGCTATAACTGTATGAATTTTGATTTTGACAGTATATTATTTCATAGAAATTTTGGAATATATGGAAGAATGAAGTGTCATTTCCGGTTGGATAGAATATGAATGAACGAGGAAAAAAGATTTGAAATGGGAAGGTAATATCTAGTGAGTACATTCTCATATCATATTCTCTCCCTGCCTAGGTTTTTCATGTCAGTCAGTCAAAAGACTGAGTTGGAGAAGTCAATTTTTCGAAGGGAGAAAAATCCTTATTGGAACCATTTAAACAGTAAATATATTTGTATATATAGGTGAATAAGATGGGAATTTTACAAGTTCACTTTGACGATACGTTTTTCCTTAATAATTCATTTAATATGGCAGTTCAAGCAAAAAGTCTTAACCTGCTTTTTATAGAGCAAATCTGATTGCAACTTGCCGAAAATGTACCACTAAATCTTATAGGTATGTGTCGCATTTATTTTCCCTGCACTTTTCTATCTGTATCTTTAAATTGTGCAATATATTCAACTGGTAGATAAAAAACAGTTATAGTTTAAAAGGATTCCGCTCTACTTCTCTTGTGCTCGCTTTAGAAAATAAATGCAATTCAGCAGAGAAAATTGAGTCTAAATTTGAATTTGCGATTCGATTCCAAGAAAAGCATGCAAATATAAAATCAGGTAAATACAGAAATTCAATAAGTACCTTTTTGGTATACAATATAATATACATAATATACGTTCACATTGTATGCATGTACACCAGCACACTCCCTAACTTCAACTACAAAGAAAATTCAACCCGATCTACCTGTTATAGATATTATATATATGTACTTTGTTTTATCATTCTACCTCAAACTTTAACAATTTTGCTTATCCACGAAAACGGTGCATATATATTTTCGAGAATAATGTGAAACAAATGGATAAACGCTCGTTTTTAAAATGGCGAAAGCTGTTTCTTTCCAGCTTGCAAATAATATCATCACTGTACATACATCTGCCTATCTTTTACATGAATACACACATATGTTCCCTTTGACTGCTTTCCGTAAAAATAAATAAACTCGATACACATTGCAAAAAGTATAGTCAACTAAATAAAATAAAATGTCTTAAATCCCTTGCCGCAATACATTGCACTAAGCAAACCTGCTCTTATTTTCATACTGATTTTCGATTTCCGGTTTTTATTGTAACGATAACACATTTTCGCTAACAATTTACTTCCACATGTTTTCTTCTCCAGTAAAAAAAAATCTTTATAAAATTTACTAAAAAGACGATTTTTCCTCTTTTCTCATCCAAGTTTACATGATATAGTCTCGTTCTCGTTGCAATTGTCTAACCTTTAGAAGTACCCTTCTGTCAAATAACATAACATTTTCCATCTTTAAACTTTCCACCAGACTTGAGTTAGCCATTTCAATGAATATTTTTACTATATTGTGCCGCTGCAGCAAGGAGCCAAAAAAGATCATGAACTTTCCATCTGCAAAATTTCGATTTTCAAGCAGAAAAAATATAGATAGAGAGTTGACCAGTTTACTACACAAGACAACAGCACGTTCCACATTTATTTTTTTCTCAGGACTCTAGACTGGATATTGACTTAAGATTACATGTTGTGTATTGAGTTCGTAGAAAAACAGCCAAGAATCAAGATATCGTATCGACCTTAGTAAATAAGTAAGAAGTAAATAGTTTGAACGAGCAAGAATGACAAGTGTAAGCTTCTTTTTTTCTTGCTTGCTTGCCATCATGTGCCTAAGGATAAATATCAAGCAATTCGATAAAATCAACCCTGATGCAATGCCATACATGCAGTAGTGGAGTGGCGTCTAAAATGCGATGCCATGCCAAGCCAAGATTGAATTTTTTCTTTTGGATGAACTTGTTTCCTTCCTTCCTCCTGCCTTTCCTTTTCCATCATCATTATCAGCACGAAAAAAAAGTTCAAAGAAAAAAAATATATATATTTTTTTTGTAAAAGAACGTCGACCAGCTTACCGCTTTAACGGTTTGATGCCTTTGCTTCCAGCAGTTTAAAGATTTTTACAATTCATTACAACGTCCATCCATCCAAGTAGCAAAACGACATGTGGAAGTGTTCTTAACTTTTTTCCCTTCTTTTCGTGTCCTTGATCGCCTTTTTGTCACGCAGACAGCATTCAATTCACTGCTGGACTCTTCCTGACTTTGAGATGGAGACGGAGTGAGTCATCATCCAATTCCAATGAAAATAAATGCATACCAAAATACACACCAGTCACAGTTAAAGTAAAGCACACACTTCTCAGTTTTCTACCCTTTTATTCTTCAAATACAATTGTAATTGAGGAAGTTTTTAAACAGTCGAAAACTATTTTTCACCCTTTTTTTCTACAATGTTCCACGGGAGTAAAGGGTGAAAAAAGGGTTAAAACTTTTTTCCAACTTAAAAACACATTTACATTCTACATATACATAGGTCACTATAAATCGACTTGACTTCCATTCGCACACACTTGTGTTCCAAATAAAACTTGTCCAATGCAGTCGTGTTCACATTAAAACTGTTTTCCAACTTTTTGGACAAGATCAATGAGAAAAAAGTGTACTAGAACCAAAACCTGGAAACAATTTATATTTTATTTATACTTTTTTTCTCTGTTTGTTAGAATTTTCTAGCGATACGATATGACAAACAAGTTGTTCCTTTTTTGTTATGTCTATCTCCTTGTTTTTCTCTTTTGTCTTTTTGTTAGTTAATGAGTTTTTGTTGAATTGGATTAACTAGAGAAGGAAAAATATATATCTAACACAGACACAAAAACAAACACACTTCTCAGAAAAACACGAAGGACTGATCTTTATCAAGAGGGTATTTTTTGTTTTAGCTCAGTTCTTTCTTTCTACTGCATTATCGCTTGTTGACCTAGTTCATCATCATCAAGAACATCAGTAGTACCAGCAAGAAAATGTACAATTATAATTATCCATCTGACTTTTCTCTTTTTTATTCCTTTCTATATTTTATGTGCTGACAACACACATTAAGAATGACAACGGTTTTTTTTCTAAGAAAAAATATTGTCAATTTCTCGCGAATTTATATGTCTTGTCTAATATTTCTTTATGCACTTTGTCCAGTATTTTTTTTTGCTTGGCTTAAGCTGAGCTTAGCTGAACTACACACTCTTTCCCCAATTATTATTGCATTCTCACACGAACTTGTACAATGTTTTTAGTGGCGACGGCGACAGGAAAAAAATACATTAAACTTGCATGTTTCCATGTATTTATCCTACTGATTAATTAAGAGGACTTGACTTGTCTCTCTGTCTGTATAGCTCTTCATCAGCAACAACACCAACTAAAAAAAAGCAGCGATGGCACTCGGCACTCCTTTCCTCCTTTGTTTTATTTATTTTTATTCTTCTGCTGTGCAGTTCCAGTCAAGTGTATTTAAAGATAATGAAGTGAGAAACACTACAATTCTTTTTTTTCTACATACACGTTTTTTGTTATATTTTCTGCTCCAGTTCTCTTTTATTTATTTTTTCTACAAAAAAATGTAAAACAAAAGAGAGCTTCAACATCAACTGGTCGCGTGTAGTGTATATAATATATATATTATGTATGTATGTTATACATATCTATTATTTTTATGTTTATATTAGGTTATCTCTTTATATTTACCTAACTTTTTGATCTGCTCCTCCTGTCTACCAACAAGAAACAGTAAAAATGGATATTGAAACCAAAAGACTTTTTTCCTCTTTCTCTCTTCAACTCAAGTGTTTGCCTTGTTGGTTAGCTAGTTGTTCTCACAGGATGTCTGAGGGAAAGTGGAAAATGGATGTGAACTGACACTTGCACTTGCAGTTCTCCGTGAAATATGTTTATTACGAAAGGAATAAAAGTGGATTGGATCAAGAAGAAAATATATAAGTGTGCATGCAGCTTAGTCCCACACCAACAACAAACCGGTGGTGGTAGTCGTCAGTACAGTGGCAATGAAGATGGACGATTTTTTTTGAATGTTCAAGTGAATATGACGATTATATTGACTCCACACACTCCACACGCTCACTATACAGCTTTTTACTTAAAGACAACAGCTA
>JAQFZG010001329.1:0-21983 GCA_034695465.1 Entomobrya nicoleti | reverse complement strand
TTCTCATAATCAAAAATGTCCTTCAAAATTTTCTATTGCTTTTTACCTCAAGGACTTCTTCCGCTGAAAAGATGAGATGCGGTGGAGCTCCCCTCTCATTATCCAGCGTGACTCCGTACACATCCGGAGGTTGAAGAGCGTTCAATCTGCCCGTATAAAATAGACCTTGGATATCAGTCAGAATCCGCATTTCATCAACCAACTCTCCAACTGAATCCAGTTCCACTTTCCCTGGCATTTGAATCTCATCCTTGGACGCTTGTTGCGAAGCAGCAGCAGCCGATGACGATGCTGACGCTGCAGCACGCGTCATTGTACTAGTCGAACTAAAAACACTTGCACTTACACCACCACCAATTCCACTACTACTTTGTCCTCTATTGCCCCTCTGACTACTACTTTTCGTGCTCGCACTGCTACTCGTTGTTGATGACCTTGCTGATCGCTTCTTTGGTTTTTTCATGGGCGACGACGACAATAACGCCAGTGAGGATGACGATAATGCGGGGGTGGATGATGCACTCGACTGATTAGTACTACTATTCACAATCACTGCTTGTGCCGCTGCACTCATTGAAATATGTGCATTACTACTACCACTTTGATGAGATGACTTACTACTAAAAATGATGGAAGAGGATGAAGGAGCTTCAATGTCCAACAATTCTTCCTCTTCGTCATCCTCATCATCTGCATCCATTTCATGACCTGTAGCGCCTCCTCCCCCCATACCAGCACTGGATCTCCTCCTTTTCAGTTTCGACTTCCTTTCATTCAAATCCGGAGAGAGTTTTCGACTAAAAACTTTTGTCATGATTTCCTTTGTCGAGAGGCTCTGATGTTTTACCAAATAGCTAGAGCTGTTTCGGTTGATACTTGGCTTGATTTTCTTGTTTGTGGCTGTGGAAGCTATAGCTGTAGCAGTTGCAGCAGAAGTAGCAGTGCTACTTGTTGCTGCTTTCTCCACTTTCTTTGGGGCATTCTGACTCTGATTTCTATTATTATTTTTAGTTGTAATATTGGCTACTTCCATATCCAACTGAAAATCCTCATCGTCATTTTCCACCTCCACCACATCTTCATCATTTTCCTCCAAGGAACGAGATGATCTGTGTACAATAATAGGTTCCGCTTTGAGACAAGGTTTAATACTACCATGATTCCCCTTCTTACCACCACTGCTTGTCAACTCTTTCGGTTTAAAATGGACAAAAGCTTTAGAAAATTGACTGTTAACGTCTAACACGCTTTCCCTGTCTAATGTCTTATGCTGCTGTGCTGACAAGGAAAGTTTGGGTAGTTTACTGCCCTTTTTACGCAAAGAACCACCGCCTACACTACCGACACTCTTTTTATGTAATTTTAAATTTGCGTTGGCGTCATCATTATCATCTTCTTCTTGCACCGAATCATCTATCTCCTCTTCTTCTTCTACATCTGTAGGTTGGTTTGATACGGGAGAGGACAATGTGGACACTTTTATTGCAGACACGGCAAACATCGGATCGGCCACCCACACATTACTAAAGTCGTTCTCATTTTCCGTCTCGGTTTCCCCCGAGTCTTCCACGTTCACACAACAGGACGGCGACGAGGACTTACAGGAATGTAGAGAAGAACAAGGTGTTGTGGAGCCACTGTGAGGAACTTGCAAGGAAGCAAATGCACTTTTCCTCGGCTCCTTCCCAATCCCTTCATCACCTTCCAAAGAGGAAGAAGAAAATTTCGCAGTGAGTGGTGGAGTCAATGGGCTAAACGCCAAAGAAGATGAAGGGCCTCCAGTCTCCCTTGTTGTGGAATGCGTTGGAGTAAAGGTAATTTTAGGAACTTTTTTGCTTTTTGCTAAACTCTCACTTTTATCTTTCTTCTTCTTTTTTGGCTTGTCTTTCTTGCTTGTGGGATGATCATCATTATCATCACCATCTTCTTGACTACTACTCAGTCGCCTTTTCCTTTTCTTCTTCTTTTTTAGCGGCTCATCTTCTGCTTCCAACAACCGCCCGTTATCTTTCCTTTTCTTTCCCTTAACACTAATTTTATTACTACTAATTGGAGATCTATGCCTATCAGTCTTTCTCTTTGCCTGTTCTGCCTGTCCAGAAATCATAGAGATTCTTCTGGCATCTTCGACATCATCGTCGTCATTAACATCATCACAATAATCCTTCTTATCTTTGCTATTAACGGAGGGAAGCAAAAGTGGAGGCGGAAGATGATTACCACTGCTGTTGATAGAGGAAGATGGAGGAAATCTCATCAAATTAACCACTTTTGGCACTGTCGAGAAAACGGGAGAGGAATCCCTGTCCCTTGAATCCGACGATATTGAAGATAAAGGAATTAAGGAAGCAGTCGCTACAGCGGTAGCGCTGGAGGAATCTGGAGAAGTTGGCGTTGGTGGGGAAAGAGCGTCGTAGGGGGTCAATTGTGGCATTTTAATTGTTGGAGAGTTTGGAAGAAGTGTTTGCTTTTGTTGCTGAGTTGGAAAGAAAAGAGAACTTGATGTTGTTGTGTTGTTAACTGTCGGTTTTGTGGGACTCACACTGCCACCACCAACTGTCGAACTTCTTCTCGAGATGACTTGCTTGGCAAACGCGGAAATTCTCTCGGGAGGATTATAAAAGCTTGAAGGCTTATCTTTCGTTGGCGATGGAGTTGTTGTTGTTAAGTTGCCAGTAATTTGATGATGATCTTTTGAAAAAGTTGGTGGTGAAGATGCAGTGGTGGTGATGGTGGTATTCAATGGTAATAATGTTGAGATTATTCCACCTTCCACCAACTTGTTTTTCTTTTCTTTCTTTGTTGGTGTTTTGGTTGAGGACCTTTTTGGTTCCTTTCCCTTTTCTGCTTTGCTAGCAGTGCTACTAGAGATGGGCAAATTTGGCAGCAAAGCAGCCAACGACTTCTTTGATCCAGCTTTCTTTTCCGCTTTGTCTTCTTTCGTTTTGTTATTCTTCTTCTTTTTAACATTATCAGTATTATCATCATGATCCTTTGGAACCGCGTTTTTGTTCAACTTTAACTGGCTGACTGGCTTATCCTTGTTGGTATTGTTAATTTGCTTTGATTTTTTACTCAGCAATTCCCCCACTTCCGGTTTTACTTTAGTTTTGGTCTTCTTTGCTACAGAAGTTGCTTTCTCCTGAGATGCGGCTGCTGCTGTACCTTTCTTTTTGGAACAAAGTCCTGGAACTTGTGGAATTTTCAGGTAAACAACAGGTGGCGTGTACAATGCAGCAGCAGAGTCGGAAACAGTTCGTTTCTCTTTCTTACCGGCTTTTATCATTTTCTTTACCTTCTTTGAGGTTTGTTTTAGAGTAATACTGTTCGAGGTTTTGCGTTGTTTAACGGAGGGAGACTTTCTTGAAGACTTGCTCTGCGTCTTCTTAGGTGACTTTGGCCTTTTTCCAAAAGGTACACATGTTTGAAGTGGTTGTGGTGGAGGAGGTACAACAATTGGAGCAGGAAGAGTTACTGACTTTTGAGAAGTTGTGGGTGGCACGTGAAGTGAAGGTAGAGTAGTTGTAGCGGTGGTATTGCTACTGAAATGATGTGGAAAGTGATTCGGATGCTGAATGGGAGGAGGATGATGATAAGATGCTGGAGACTTTTGCGGCGACATTGGTGGACTTTCTCCAAGTATACTTGTATTACAACTACTTCCACCATCAATTGAATGTCTTTTCCCGAGATCTTCTCTACTGCCAAATTCTTGGGCAACAGTGGCCAGCAAATCTAAACTGCTTGGCGACGCTGCCTCCATGGTCAGTGGAGTTGATGGTGCGGAATGATGATACTGAATGGTTATGGCTGGAGGAGGATGATTCGGAAGATGATGGGAGTAGTAAGACGATTGTGGAGACACCACCGAAGCACCGGCGTCCACATCACGATGAAGTGTTAGTGTGGCTGGTCCATTGTAACCCTCTCCGACGAGGTCTTCAACAGCCGCATTTGTAGTACAACTTGTCGTTGTTCCAGATCTAGGAATGTAGGCAGGTATTCTCAATGGACTAGTGGTGCCACTGACGGTTCTATCTGGAGACGTTATTAAAAATGTCACTTGAGTGGGTGGAGTGTGAAGAGCTGTTGGAGCCGCAGACGACGAAGTAGGCTGATATTTTTGATGATGAAGTAGAACAGCCATGGGAGGAGGCTGAATAGGATTACTGGTAAGGCTGGTCACGTTACTCTGGTCAGGATTAGCATTACCACTAGCTGTACAACTAATATCACCACCACTTGATCCACCAGCAATTGTCACGTTTGGAGATACAAAGTAACTACCACTATGATTATCACTGCTATTTACACATTGTTGCTGGTAATTGGTCACGACACCACAGGAGCTGATGGTAGGAGCCCAGCTCTGCTGCTGACTATTAATACTACCTTGTTTGCCCATCTTTGTTTGCTTTACACCCTTGCCACCACCTCCTTTGTTTTTCTTGGGAACAACTACCTTCTCTTCAGCAACCTTTTTCTCTTTTTTCGGGGTTGCCTTCTTTTTTATCTTCTCGCTTTGTTTGTCCGCGACATCCGACTCGCTCTTCTTCCTCGAGTACTTTTTCTTTGTCTTTTTCCCTTCCAAATTGTTTGCAAGTTCATCTTCCTCCTCTTTCCCTTTCCCTTTCTTTTTACTATCTTTCTTCGCAACGTCATTGCTCACTTTCAAGGTTTTCTTGCTTTTCACTGCCGTTTCCAGCGATGGCACAACTTTCTTCGAAACTTTCTCTTTCTTTTCCTTCTTATTGGCTTTGCCTACTCCCGTATTTTTCTTGTCTTTCTTTTGACTTCGAATTTTGTACGAAGGTAGTTTCAGCGAAGGTGTCGCCTCCTCCTCTTCACCTTTACATTTTTTCGATTTCTTTTTTCCTGCCACTGCACCAGTTATTGGCTGTTTTCCTATAATAAATGTGTTATCATTGTTGTCCTCATGCGACGAGGAATATCCGGACGTAAAACTTACGTCCTTGTCTTTAACAGTTTGTTGTTGATGATGCTGCTTGTTATCTTTAATTGTCGACAAATTGCTAGCTTTCTTATCATTTCTCTTATCATTATCGTCATCGTCAGTAAAACTATTATCATAATTACTAATACTCCTACTCATACCGCTACACAACAAAGGTAAGGTTGATTCAGGTACATCATTTCCTTCAACAATTTCATTGGACTGAGTCTTGGAATCATCATCATCTTCTTCAACCGCAGCTTTTTTGTTCGTTGGCTCATCACAGGATCTAATGACAGGAGAGAGAAATTCCACTTTCACCGCAGCAGCTTTCTCCTTCCTTTCCCCGTCTGACTCCACCATGCAAATCCCTTCAGCTTTTTGATCCGCATGACCATCCTTGTGATCCGTGTGTCTAATCATCTCACTCACTTTACTTGTCGTCGTGGGTTTAACCTTGAATGACTCATCAACCTCTCGCTCTTCATCGTCGTCGTCTCGCTGGTGTACTTGGCACTCTGCTTTCTCCAATTTCACTGAAACTCGAAACGTTCCCATTTCATCTTCATCATCATCTCTCCTGCCACACATCTCTTGTTCTTGTTCAAACGGTCTCCCAATTTGCTGAAAAGTTTCATCAGGATCGACAACGGAGGATGCGGTGCTCGTTGCCGGGGAATGCTGTGGGTACAAAACAAGCGGACTAATACTTTCACTATCCCTTCGCTCAATCAAGCTTTCCAGTCTTTTAAAGTCATGCTTTTGCCCTCCACTTGGAGAAGACATTGGTGTGGAGACACTGATTACTTTGTTATTTTTCATATTGTTATGATGGGCAATAGACAAAAGGGGGCTACAGAGCGGAGGCGGTGTGGTTAGCGAAGAGCCTCCACTCGCATGTCGGGAGCCACTAGTCCTCACGTGAGTTTCCCTTGTTTGGCCATTTATGGGAATGGGTTTAATTTTAGAAACTGAAGAGGAGTCGTCCTTCCATAGAAGCAGTTCCTTGTAGCTGCCATTGTTGTTGTTGTTGTTACTTGGAATGGGTGAGGGACAGAATGGGGAGCCTGGCGGAAAGGGAGACAAGAGGGCTCTTGTCGGCGTCAGAGATACTGGACTAGGAGAAGCGCCCTTTCTTGTGGCAGCTGCTGCCATGTTGTTACTGCTTGTTACTGTATTATTAGCTGGACTGCAACTGCTAATGATAACGTTGAGTCCAGAGTTGAAATCATGCACGGTCACCGGTGAGGGGGTGGATGACGTCAAGCTTTTTGGACTGAGAGCTGCTGAGGATGTAGCGAAAAGATGGGGATGTTGCTGTTGATGGTGCAGTAGAAATAGAGAGGACGGCGACGGGCAAGATTCCTGCTGCGGCCGAGATATTGTTAGCGGTGGAGCTCCCGCTGCTGATGACTGACTACTGCCAACAAAATGCTGAGACGTAGAAGTAGTAGAGGAAGGAGAATGAGAGAGTGATATGGCGGCAGTGGTGGTGGCCAAGGAGAAAGTTGAAGCAGCCGAGCCACTACCACCAACAGAGCTTGTTACACAACCAACAGGAGCAGCGTCGCTTGTCGACGACGAGGATGCCGCTTTGGCTGCTGCTCCTACTGTCGTTGTCGCTGCTAAGTTTACTGATGATGACGATGATGATTTTGTTGTCGGAGTTGGTGTTCGGATCTCTCCGGACACTGTAGGCGAACAAGATAACTGTGGAGTAGTCGTCCTGTTAATAGGACTAGCCACCTGCATCGGAATTGCCCGATGTTGTTGGCTACTGCCACTGCCACCACTGCTCGTATTATTATTAGCCAACAAGTCAAATGCTCCACTAGTTGTAACACTATTACTCGTATTAGAACCACTGTTCGATGAACTATTAACACTCGCAAGATTTTGCTGATGTTGTTGTTGAAGTAGATTTTGTTGATGTTGGAGAAAGTAGTGGTCATAGTAGGGGCTCTTGTTCATCGCTGCCGTTGCAGCCGCCACTGAAGCTGCCATTGAAGCTGCTTCTTGTGATGATGATGAAGAGGAGGAGGATGTTGATGGGGGATAGAGAAACTGAAGGTACTGATTTGTAGCTGCAGCAGGCCCGTAAGGTGACGACGAGGGCGAAGGTGATGATGAGATTTGTCGATTAGCTGCTGCAGCGGCGGCGGAAGCTAGCAAGTGTTGTTGATGGAGGGGATGATGAGGATTTTGGGGGGAGTGGTGAAGATGCATTTGTTGCTGTTGGTGTTGTTGTTGTAGGGAGGATAGCTGTTGAAGGTAGTCTGCGGGGGAGGCTACTCCTGAAGGACTAGAGTGAATACCTGTAAAATTAAGAAAAAAAATGGTAGGGTTTGTTTGGTTCAAATTAAATACATTTCAATTTTATTGTTTAACAAAAACTTTAACGCTTAATGCTTCTTTATACCTCCTTCAATCGTATCATGACCTAATTTGCATTATATTACACTTATAATATGTTAAATAGGTATACACACAATATTATGCATTGTGCATACACACAATAAAATCTACTTTCTCCGAATCCCCCCTTACCCCCTCCAACCTAATTTTGTTCTCTTTATGTCTGTCTTCCTCATTCTCTCACTCAGTCACTCACACTACGACTACCACACACACCGTTGCGTTTTTCTCTCTTGTTATTATGTTTGTTTTGTTATTGTTGTTGGTTTTAAGCAGTTTTTTTTCTCCTTTCTCTCTCGAGGTGACTGCTTTTCCTAGTAACATGGCTTGCATGACATACTTTTTTTGCCAGCCAGAGACACAAACAAACCAGAATGAAAGGAAAAAGCCATCATGAAAAGCCTAGTAGCAAACAAGTAAGCATATGTACAAAAGTAGAGCTCCATACAAAGCCTAAACTAAACTACGCAAAAAACAGACAGTCTGCCTGTTTTGTAGCCTAAAAAGTCACAGTAGTAGCCAGTGAACCACAAAAAAGTAAGCTCAAAAGAAATACATCCTACATATCGTTCATATATGCATGCCAGCTAAAGTTGTAAGAAACGAACAAACAAGCCAAACTAAACAGAGAGTAAAGCTTGCTAAATAATTTTTATCATTATATGTTTTTAAGGGGAAGAGCAAAAGTAAAGGGTTTTATGCATGCAGCTAAACTAGCCTCATCCACTAACGTAAGCCATAATCATCCAACATCACACCACACGTTCTCATCAAACCAGCCAAAAAAACTGAAAATAGAGTAGTTTCGTACTAAAAACCAAAATGGCAACATGAAAATACCCAAAAACAAATAAAAACCTTTTCCTGTTTAATGCTAGCTATATAATCCTATACGTATGCTTACTTTACTTTACTATAGTTCAATGGTTCATTCATTGGCTCATACAAAACGCAAATATTATTATGGATAGTGGTAAAGATGAAGATGATGACTCTGCCATGCACACAAAAATATATAGTAGCTCATAATTTTTTCGCCCTCGAGATGGACAGTCGAGCATACAAAACAAGGAAGAATGACAAGTCATCAATAAAAAGCAGGAAAACTTTTTTCTTATGCAAATGTATGTACACCTTTTTTTATACTGCATTTTTAAAACCCAACCAGTGGTGGGCCCGCTATAAAACTTTTCTTTACGTCTTTTTTTTGGCTTTACTTCTTTTCTCTTACTAATCTGGTGAAAATGTGGATACCACAAAAGAAAAAAAAAACTCATGAAATATTTTACATAAAGCTAAACCTACTTTCCCTTTCTACGTGTCTTTAACTCGTTTTATGCATGCATCAGTTTTTATGCCTTCTTTCACTCACGATATACTTTCCGTTTCATTTATTGCATGACTTGTCGTAGCAATTATAATAATGAATACGTTATATACCATGAACGCGACCTACATGTGTGTATGCGGACAAATCATGTCAATCTTGTTCATTTCCTTATTTACTTTCACCTTTTAATATCCCCATTGTTCCTAATTTTTATGTTATGATCTAATTTCTTACCTTGTGACATGAGAGGCACTGGAGGAGGCGCATCCATTCCCCAATAAGAAGGATGTAGATTTGGATGGGAATGGTGATGATGTGGACTTGTCAAAGGCGAGGGCACTGCAAAGCCCCTTTGTGCTGCTGCTGCTGCCGCCACACCATAAGGATAATCCAGGTACGGCGACATCCCAGCTTGTCGATGGTGAGGATGATGAGGAGAATGATAAGGATTGTGATGTGTTGGGTAAGATGATGGATGATAAGACCCTGTGGGATACCCAATATTTGGCGGTACCGACGAAGAAGGCAAAGGTCGACTGAGTACAGGACTAGCAGCAGGACTGGGGCAATATGAGACTCCACCAAGTGCCCCAAGTACAGCATCACCACAAGCACTCATTGGTCTACTAGATAAAATATCACTGGTATTTTCAACACCCATACTCAAATTTGGATTTGATGCGGAAGAATAGCCGTTTGACGATGCGGAAAACAGGTTACTATTATTATTATTTTGCGGGTGATTTTGCTTCACCGTTGAACTTTTCAACGACGTTGCGGAAGATGGCCGGGATGGATATTTGCTGGTGGTGTTTATGTTGCAACTTCCACCACCCATTTTACCCCCTTTTCCTCCAACACCAGCACCACCACCCTCTCCCGCTTTAGTAGTCATTGTAGAAGTGACCCCTGGACTGGACGAGGAAGTAGTCACAAGTCTTTGCCAAGCTACGGCAATACCCACAGGAATTTTGGAATCTTTCCCTCGACTACTGCTATGATGATGATGAGAATGATGATGGTCATGCGCTGAAGATGTACTCTTTTCAGGCAAATCAATTATCTTACTGGAAGGCTTGAAAACTCCTCTGCTGCTTGCTCCTCCTCCCCCACCTCCACCGCTGTCCACTTCTCTCTTGTCACAAGTCGGCTTTTCCTTAAACTGATGACTGACCTGATAAGTCTCTCGATTGTCTGATTTATCACGAACTGGTGGCGAAGACGTAGTTTTGTCGCTGGCTGGGTTGCTGTTGCTGTAATCTTGTTTGTCTGCCATTTGTGATGATAAAGTTGATGTTTTCTGTTGATGATGAAATTGTTGGGAACAAGAGGATCGACTGATTGTGAAAGTGTCACCACCACTGACATGATTCCCCTCTGCTGTACTTTTATTAGTGCTTCCGCTTCTTCGACTCCCACCACCGCCACCAATGACAGCACTACTGTTAGTATTACAACTCAACAATGTCGGAGGAGGTTGATGATTGTTACTGTTGATATTGTGCGTATGCTCTTGATAATGATTTTCATAGTGTTGTTGATGATGATGGGGATGATGATGGCCCTGCTCATAAAATGGGGCAACTGGATGGTATATTGGTTCTTGTTGGTGTTCTTGCTGATGATGATGAAGCTGCTGCTGTTGGCCGACGAAATTATTGACTAGGCTTTCTCCTGTTGTCGTTTTCACCAAATCACCGAACCGGAAGCAATGATGATTGTTATTATCTGTTGTGAAGTTAATCTGTTGATTATTATATTGTTGGTAAGGCTGTTGGAAAAAATGTTGATTTGGATCCTGTGGATGTGGATGATGATGTTGCTGGTTATTATTATTTATATGAGAATTAATAATTGAATGGTCTTCGGCTGCTGTTTCCAAAGCGGAAGAAATTGCAGCTGCAACTGAACAACTTTCTTGATCTGCAAAAAATGATGATAAAAAAGATAATTCAGAAGACTTCCCGTCAATTTCACTCATTTCCTTCCTTCCTGCTGCTGTCTGAAGGGGGAGAGATGAAGTGAAGAGTTCATGACGCGAATAACAATGCTGACATAGTCAAGAGAAAGCAAGTCAGGATAATAATGCGTTGCTGCATTTCGCTTTGCCCCATTGTCCACGTCAAAAAAATTGTCACTGGGAAGTCCAAACTTTCACCTAAAAAAACAACAAGAAAAATACATCCCATTTTATTACAAAAAAATGGAAAGAAAGGGTGAAAATGTACACATCCATTTCATATATGTATATCATGTGCATATGTATTATGTACATATCCATTTCACGTGTTGGTGTATTTCAAATTGGAAATCCCATTGAGTCATGTTTCATCATCTAATTTCAAACAAAGCGACAGCAAGACTTTTGAGTGCCGATGTTTGCTTCAACTCCGAAAGCCGTAAGGAATAAAGCCATTTTTACATGGATTTGCTTTAGTATGTTTTATAAGATGTATGCACAGAAAGTGAATGATAATGTATTGATATTGATAGATATAAAGATTTTTTATGCTTAGGAGGAGTGTAGTAGGTGCTTTAAAAAGGATTACCACTTTATACCTATTTGCATCACAAGAAGACGGAGGAAAAGTGGGAGTGGGAGAAACTAGAAAGTGAAGCCCACGCACTTTGACATAAAAAAGGTGAGAAGGGATGTGTATTCATTTATGCATATGAGCAACTACAGTGTACACAGAGAATTCTTGAGAGAAAACATTTTCGTGGCATTGCATGGAATTTTCCTTCTTGCTTTCTCTGTTACGCGGTTCATGATGCTAATGATGACAGGAGAGAGGATGAGGAAAGTACAAAAGAGAGCTTCTATTTTCTTTGGAACTTGAAAAATTCTTTATTATAAATCTAAAAATAGAAGTGAATACTTTTAAGTTGTTACACATATTTTTTTATTCGAACGGTATGATGTTAAATATGAAATAGTAGAGAGCGTGTGTCGAAAATTACGTGTTCGTAGTAAAGTGTAACATGCAATGAGACGTGTAGTCTAGTAGAAAAAACGCGAACATATTCTATTCTATTTTTTTTCTTAAAAAATTTGTATTTTTACTGGTAATTATGAAAGAATCTGAAAATAAAATAATGCAGCTAAAAAAGTACATATGATTTCTTAATGTGCAATTAGATTTTTTCATTAGATTTTCCTGATATTTTAAATTTTAATATCGTAACATGCATTTTGCAAAATATTCGGCAACGCCCAGTTTAAGAAGAAAAAATATACTTTGGGGAATAACTATATAAAAAAATTATTATTTTAATGAGAATATCTTCTACCTTGTATTAAAAAATCAAAGACTTAGTGTTAGTTGTAAATTTTAAAGTATTACGAAATATGAATTAATCTTATTTGACATGTGACTTTTTTCTGTAAATTGAATTAAGTTTTTTTATACTTAATTATTCAAAATCTCATGTCTAGCATACCATTATTAATTTAAGTAAAAATATGAACATATTAAAATTAATGAACGCAAACATTCTGAAACTTTTTTCAGTAATTTACTAATTACCAAATCATATTGGCCAATAAGGTATTATGTGACTTAATTACTGCAGCAAACAGGCAGTACTATTCATGAAGCAACTACTAAATCATCGTCAATTACCGAAGAAAATCTAGCAAAACCATATTACTTATTACCCTTTCGTCTGTCCGTAGTAAAGTTGCTGAGACCTCACTTCCTCTTTGAAACATAGATTATTTTTTACTTATCTAAAAATCTTGACTACGCTTTTACAAAGTTATTATTTTTGTTTATACCAAATCATAATAGCATAAAAAAATATAGTTACAGGAGACATGTCTAAAAGAAAAAGATAAACTTTTAAACAGATAAACTAAACTAAATACAAGGTGGGAAATAAAATAAGTGCTCAGTATTACGCACCCCACAACTCATTCTTTCTTTCTTGACGAGCAAATTATTTTATGAGGAGGTATTCTATATATATATGTGACTGTGACTGCTCTCTGCACTAAATGTGGTCGTTCTGGTCTGGTAGATTGTAAACGCAACTCTTTTTTTATTACATCCTCCTCCTTCTCCTCCTGTAACACATTTTTCACTCTTTTTTCCACAGCTTCTCTTCAAAGTTGGGTTTGTAGATGGAAAAGATTGAATTTAATGGAATTACAACAAGCATGTCTACAACGTGCAACAACACAGGAGACATGTACACAAGGTTGAATAAGAAGAGAAATATTGGAAAAGAGCCGAGAATATAGAAGAAAAGAGACCGTGTGTGCCTTGTCATGAAATGAAGCAAATCGATAAAGTAAATGATGTCCTTCATTCATTGTCCTTTTTATCCAGAAACGCAATTTATAATAATAAAAAAAAGTTAAATACGCAGTAGTCAAGTTATCGTATCTACTCCTCCGCCTCCGTTGCTCTGCTTAGTATAGTATAAATTGATAAGAAGCAAGGTTTATTCTGGCCTACCCTGGATCCAGTACACTTATGTAAGAAAGCCAAAACCACCAAAGCAAAATAGCACCCAACTCAACTTCCTTTCTAACAGATCAGAACAGTTTGCTCCCGTCTCTCGTTCCAGCAAAAGAAACAACAGAAGGGACGCGACACACACCAGACTCTGGCATGGGCTGAATTAGATTTTCTCTCCTTCAAAACCCTTTTGTTGGCTTGGCTAGCTCACACGAGAAGCGCACATGTTTAAGCGATGATGATGATACTTTTTTTGATTTTCCTAGCTTTTCATAGTCATTTCTCTTGAATGCTTCACTTATATTTCTATTACACTCAAATGTTGAGCCTCCCTCTCATCTTCATACCCGTCCCGACCGACAATACCATTTATTTTGTTAGAGAGTCAGTTTGTCTGCGACCACGACCACTCTGCTCTCCTCTACCAAAGGTGTACTGGTGTACAT
The DNA here is from genome assembly GCA_034695465.1 of Entomobrya nicoleti. Lineage (NCBI taxonomy): Eukaryota > Metazoa > Arthropoda > Collembola > Entomobryomorpha > Entomobryidae > Entomobrya > Entomobrya nicoleti. The sequence continues at coordinate 8,375 of JAQFZG010001329.1, read as the reverse complement.
ACTACAATTAATTGCCTTAAATTGTCTTGCCTTTTGTTGTTCTCCTCGTCGTACCAAAAATAACAAAAAAATTCATCAGTACTAAAAATGCATACAATACAGAGATCCGTCATCATGTCTCTTTGGTAGAAATGAATAGTTGCAGCAGCAGCAAAACTACAAAATGTTTTGTTGGGTTAGTTAATAATAACGTTTGTGAACTGAGAACATCCTGTCTTGACTCTCTGTTCTCTTTTGTGTCTCTCTGACTTGACTACACAATTGCACCCGTTCAATAACTCCCATCCAAAATGCAATGATAATATTAGTTAAGCTCATCATTATCTATCGTCATACTCAACCACCAACCAACATCTCTTCAAAAAATGTGTGTACTCTTTTTATTAGTTCCAGTGCAGTTGGCACACACCGCCACAAAAAAACAACGTTTGCACACACTTGAAACGTTTTGTTTATGCTCCAGTTGTTCTTGTTGTCGTTTTTTTGTGTGTGCCTTCTTGCCACCTATTCAGAGACTATTAACAAAATCATCATGGAAAACGCATTTTCATTTGTACTTCTTTTAAAACCCTTTTCACTGCTCACTCTACCTATTATCATGTATCCTACCTCTCTCTCTGGCATACCAACACTTAAATAAAACCCACCACTCTAATGAATATTCATACCAAAACCCTTTTTCTATTTTGTACCTAAAAAAAGTTTAGCAAGTGTTCAATATTGTCCTCTCTCAGGAATACACATGCCATCCAATGCATCGCAACATATTTAGCTTGTGGGAAAAACGATTGTCCAAAGCATAATAACAATCCTCTAATCATTACCACCACTTAAGCTACTGCTCTACTAAACGTTATCTTTATAAAAGCATGTGATAATCATAAAAAAAGTAGGAGTGGATGGACTATTTATACCCAATTTCATCTCTGATCTGATTTTTTACAGAGATTGTTATGTTATATGATAAAAATAATAGTGGTGTTATTTACGATCTGGTAAAAAAACGCTCCTAGAAGTATATGGTGTGGTGTGTGGTGTTGATGCTCAGAAAATAAAACATGATGTAAGATTAGTATGTAAAGTTACATAAGTCAAGTCAGTAGTTTAATTTCTCTACCAAAAATACTTGTTTTACTTTTAGGCAGCAGCAGACTGGGTTGTTTGCGTGGCTGATGTGATGATGGAATATCCCAAAGGAAATTTGAGTAGGCAGGTAAGTAGTAGTAGTCGAAATGGACATTATTTTATTAGCAAGTAAGCTTTGGTAAAAGAAGAAAAGACACAAGAGGAAAAAAACAGGTTTCAATTTTCAACTTCAAAAAAAAAACGATTCTTTTAAGTTGATAGACAATAAGCAAATAAAGTAGAGTGCTAAGATATGTATGTATTTTTTTTCCAGTAAACCTTATTCTCTTGTTCGTTGGTGGACCCACGACAAGACGTTTGCTGGGTTTGACGTTATTTTTCTCAGGAAAAAAATTCTGACGACGACTCTTTTTTTTATATTTTGTTGACTTTTTGGACTTGAGAGAATGAGTGAATAGATGACCACCACCACCAGTAGTAGTTCTGCTGCCGCCATGTTTTATGATTCTTTCACTGAAGAGCTGACGGCGACGACGGTGATGGCGATGACGCTGAATGTGGTCGTTTAAGCTTACTTACTACATAACAAGCTTTCTTGTATTCTTGCTTGTTTTTTCTTAACATTTTTACTCAGTCAGTTGGGTCGGTCGTGGTGTGATTTATGTATCCTTTTGACTTAAATTGATTTTTTTTGTTCGGATCGGACTTGAGCGAGCTGAGCTGACGACAACAACTCAGGAGTGTATGTAAACGCGTGGGAAGTATACTCATTCAAGTAATAATATTGGTCAACATGCAATAATTTATTGGAATATAAAAATTTTGAAAGTAAAGTTAGTGTTCCATAAAAATTTAACCCTTTTCCTTTCAAAAGAAAATGATCTGTGCTAATAATTACTTGGATGAATATGGAATGATGGTTATTGTCGTATTAACCTAATGACATGACACATGACTTTCGATGACAATGTCAAAAAAAAATGTTTTGATAGCTATTCATATCTTTCCACATTTTCAACTTATAACAGTGAGTCAGAAAAACAAAAGACAAAGAAAAATAGCACAACTTCCTGTTTTTGTCTCATTTGTTGTATTTCGTTTAAAAAAAATAGGATGCATGCTAAACCACATCTTTGCATCTGTCTACACATCTGTGTTTCACCGACTAGCAGATTTTTTTATGGAGTACAAAAAAAGTACAAAAACAATTCCTTCGTCATCACCAGAAAATCGTTTTTTAAGACAACGAACCAACAAGTAGATAGAGTATTTTGTGATGCATGACGTGTCCTAGGGAGAAGCTGAAATGATGATGATGGGGTAGTTTTTGGTTTCGTGAATGTGATTGGATCTGAGTGTGTGTTTTATGGAGTGCGATATTGTTATTATGATTATTTTGTCAGAGGTACGGTAGCTGAGTAGCAACACGTACGTATTTTTTCAGATTTCGACTGACTAGTAAAATCTCAAAAAAAAAAACACGTAAAATACATACATGCATAAAATACAGTTTAATAATGAACGTTTTCATTCTTTTTGAAAAGATATCGGTTTACGTTACAATTTACAATTTAAGCTAAGTTAAATAGGGATGGAGTCTCTCTATTCTGACGCAATAAACGTTTTAATCTCGTGCAAATCTGTGGAAAAACAAGGTATTGTTTGAGGATTGTTTAATTTGGTCCAATTTCGTTCCTTTTTGCGGAACAAAACAAATATCTGCTATTGTGATGATGAGTCATACATATTCTACGTTCCCTTGTTTTATGACACAGTACAAATATAAGTTGGCTGAGCTTGTATTTTTCAAACATGGCCGACATTTCGACGCACAGCTTTATCTTCAACTTTAATAGCATTCCTCAAATTTCGATAAAACTTGATCTTTCCTTAGCTAACCTATTAAGTTTGACCTTTTTTGTACTTTAGCACAACAAAACAAGGTTTTTAAACTTTGCTCAAGTTTTTAACCTATTACATAACTATATAGAAAAAAGTTTCTATATAGAGCCGCTTTCTATTTCAAAAGTTTACTTCAACCGGAAACAGTATCTTCCTCATCGGAATCCTTAGCATCAAACAAACGTCACATATGACAGAGTTGCTGCATGCGCACCACACTTACCAAACCAACCCATATTCTTCGCTTGAGCAGTACAAATAACAGATCAAAGAGAAAACTTCTTTTTCATTTCATTCATGTATCTTCTTTCACTTTTGCTACTCTCTTTATTAAATAAGTTTATCTTTCCTTACTTGAGTTCATTCAGTCACAACAATACAAATTGCTTTTCAGAGAAAGTTTACAACAAGTGCGTGCAGTGCACACACAAATGCTTACACACGCACTATTACCACCATTTTCATATATGATATGTATACCATCCAAAATAAATGATAGATTGGCATGTTCTCTATTTATCACAAAAGATTAACCATTTTCCAGGAAACCAATTTCCAACCCTTTTCCAGGTAAAGTATCAATTACAGTTTTTCCATTAAAAACCACTTTAAAGTTTTTTTCAAGGGTAAACCGAAACTTTAAAAAGTACATTCCATTACACACGTATACATACATATCATGCTATACAGCAAGTCACATTCACATTATGCATATCATACATTTGGTAATTTGATGAAAATTTTTGAATGACATTTCTTATATGATTCTTTACGACATCCCCATTTCATTTCCGTCTATGCAATGCAATGCCATGATCATATGGCTTATCATGTTTATATGATGGCGAAATTCAACATCAACCTATCAAAAATACATATATTATCATGATAAACTTAATAAACTATGCACTTTTCTACATCTTTTTCTCAAGACTCAAAATAATCTCATCTCGAAGAAAAGTCAAGGTTAAATCATTATATTATTAGCAATTAGCAATCCAATCCGTCGAAAAAAGAAGAAAAATTAAAGGACTCAATGCGTCTCTTATTTTTCAGCTGTTTTTGACTTGAGCAGCATAGCAAAAATGATTCACTAAAAGTTAATCTCCAAAAGAAAATTATTCAGATAACTGCACACATTTAACGAGTCAACAGAGCAAAGTAGACGTGATTTGATTGGATTTATCGGACCAAGTCATGCGTCATGCGTACTTTTTTCTTCCTCGCTTGTTTTTCCCTTATCTTTATCGTCATTCATGCGTACATAAGCAGTTACTTTGGCATTACCATTATCATTGCAAAACGAAGAGATTTGGACTTTTAAAAAAAATCATCAATTTTTAACCTCTTTTTCCCCAATTTATTTTTTCCGCTAGAGCAATCTGCTGCTGCGTGCATGAATGGTTTTTGGGATTCTAATTGAATGGATGGTGAACCGTGAGCCATGATAAATGCCTATCTAGCTAAATTATACACATGTAAACTTCTGTATCTATGATAAGCGTGTGCACTATTTAAAAAATCATTTCAGAACTCTACACTGTTTACTTGAAAATTTACAGATATTTTTATTGGTTCTAAAAAATAGGCGTAATTCAATCGGCTAAAATGACTGCGACAACACCACACACAACATTATCATCATTACTTATTCATTCATCCGTTCAGTTAATCAATTCATTTTTATAATCATTCCATCAAATCATCTTCTCCTTCATTTCGAAAACTCTCCTCTTCTAATAAATAAATATTTCAAAAGAGTTTGCCGACTCGACTGATTTGTCTGATTCATTATTCCAATCTACAAAAAACATGTCTTATCAATTTCTGTATTTCAGTAAAGTACATAAACTAACCTATCACTAGTGTATACAGTAATACAGACAGATGCTCTCTAATCTCAAGATGAAGAAAATGTGCTTTTGATAAACTCGATCAAATCAATGCCAATTCAAATGAACTAAATCAACTTCTTCTGCGACTGTGACTGCGAGGTAGGTGGCGTAAACAAAAATATAATTTTGCTATGAATGTGCAAAGGAATACATAAAAATAATGTGTCTGTAGACTGTAGACCAATGTTTCAAGGGATTTGTCGTGCCGCTGTATATATAAATAGTAAGTTGAAGATAATGCCACCTGAATGGCACCTGCGCAATTATATTCAACTCACATTCATACATAACTTTAAATTTATAAACGTAAAGTGCAGCTTAACCCAGAGGAATAAAATGTTTTTAAAAAAATATTAAATTAATGCGATGCATAAAACACCAATTAAAAAAATAATGGATTCAATGAGAGCCACTAAAACATCTCTACTTATCTTTAATCCTCCCACTATACTAATATTTTCAGGCATGTGTACAGTCTACACATCACATATTTATTTACCTTCCACCTTTCTCCCCATCCATCCCACAACACACCGCTACTATTATTATCTCAATTACAATTTCCTTTTTATTTTCTTGTCTTGTCGACGACGACGACGATAATTGTCCAATCAAATGTAACATGATATGCTCTCCCTCACCGCCTGCTTCTCTCTGCCTACCTACCACCACCACTTACTATTTACTATTACCTTGTACTTGTACCATTCTTCTGTAACCTCACACACAACAAAAGACAACAAGCCATGTATTATGTAGCCGGACACAAGAAGGACAAGACAAGCTACTTGGTATGGTATAGCACACACACCACCACAAAAAACTTTCTACAAGCTTCTCTTTCTCTTTTTACTGCGTCCTTTCTCCTTCCTCACTTTCAACAAAACAAAAATACACAGCAAAACTGCTCGCTCACGTATACATACGTTACGTACACATTCACAAATGCGTACACGTAGTAATACATAATAACTTTATCAATTCGTAAAGCACATACATAAGGCCCATATCATACATGTGTATATTCATGTCATTTTTTGATAATTGAGTTTTTTTTTTAAATGCATAAAATAGTCAAAAACTCACCTTTTATTTTAACGCGTTAATTTTTCCAAGTGAAAACCCATTAAAATCCAAGTAATGTAGTTTCAATGCAATATATATGTTCACGATTAGAATCGCATCTATACACAACAGCAATAAAATATTTTACGCTTTGTAATAATCACACACCTGTGCTGTGTGTCGAGATGTATGTAGTTTCATTACCTCACAGCAATAAAAATGCGTACCACATACTTGACAGTGTGTAAGGCGAATTATATTGTTGGTTTAATTACTCTTTAACACATTAAGTGTATTTTCACTTTTTTCTTTTAAACTTTCACTGTTTCACTTTACTAATGTCATAAAAGTGAGTTGACACGTTTTTTTCTGAAAAAAGCTAACCATCCAACTAACTTGCCTTTTGCATGATTAATTTTGTTTATATAATCTCATTAAGCTTTATAATAAGTAGGTATGCATTGTTGTACAGGAGAAAAATATTTATTTTCCTTTCTGTTTCCCCGACACAATGCTTGTCTAGTCTTGTGTGTATATGTCTTGTCGAGTGTTGGCATCCAGCATGACAACGTGCTCAAGTATAAAAAACCAAAGCAAAAGGGAAAAATCGATAGAATCACCTTCAACTCTTTTTTCTTTCTTCCAAATCCGATTTAGAATATTCTCTCTTTCTTTTCCAACATTTATCCAAAAATTTCACCAAAAAAACACAATGACACACGACAACAATAACGACTCTCTATAAACTTAGCCAACTCTGATCTGATCACAATCAAAGTACCAATTTATTCCGTCGGAATTTCACAAAAAATAAAATGTATTTCAACTTGTGTGAAAGCACACACATGACAAATATATACACTGACTTATTTGACAACAGTAAATTATTAACGTGCACCAATTATTATACAGCACATTTTTTTTAAATCCATTACTCTATCTGTCTGTCAAATGACAACCATTTAATAGTTTGCACCATTAAAAAGCACAATTATCACTGCTAATTATTTTTTCTATTTTTACTTGTTTATCTTACATTGTAAATCGGATAAAAAGAAGCGCATGTGTTTACATACAACAAGCACAATTATTTAACCCTTTCATTTGAAAATCTCAAATATTTTCTTTACAATATTATTATATCGGTGCTGCTTATTTATCATTGCTAAAAAACACAGCTCTCACACAACAACAAAAAACTTCTCTCTCAGAAAAAAAAATCTCCAAATTTTTTTATTTTATTTTCGCTGCACAAAAACACACTTTGCACGGCACTTCTCTTGTTGTTACTTGTGTAAAAGAGGTACGACAACTGCGAACTAAAGCGAAGGATACAGCCAACCTAGCCTAACCTCTATACTCAAAAAACTCACCAGCAAAAACTCTTTAGCTTCACTTCTTCAAACACAGCAGCAAAACCATATCTCTTCTGACTTAACTTGACTTGTTTTTCTCAGTCTCTCTCTCTCTCTCACACACAAGCAGTCTGTCTGTTTGTCCGACCGAAATAAATTCTATCCATCTACCAGGCATGTTAAATATGTATATATACTTTTCTGTATGGAAAAAAGAGTAAATGTATGGAACTCCACTCTACAGAGACTAGACACAGGGAAAAAAATATTCCATTCTACTCGCTTCTCCGACTAAACATCACCGACACCACCAGTAAAACTAGTAAAACGTACTCAATTGTATCATGTACCATCTCATCATACATACGAGAGATACACAATGCAATGGTGGTGGTGGATGGTGGTGGCGGTGGAGTTGGAGATGATGATCATGATCATCATCATGACGATGATAATGATGATGATGTGATCTGATCACCACCACCAACACTATTATACACATACATTGTACAACTAACTATGTTGCATTATTGCATACATATCTTGTTTGGCTAGCTTAACTCTTTAGAAAAAAAAGGACAAAACCAAGAGGACTTGTAAAAAAGAAGGATGAACAAACCAAAAAACATGATCATCATCATCCTCGTAATCATCATCATCATCACCAACAACAGCCCGACAACAACAACAACAGCAGCATTAACATCGGAGCATCAAGCATCATTTATTTTCTTCTTTAGAATTTTTTTTGTTCTTCTCTCTCCACTTGTTTAAGTCTTCAGCTTAGAAACAACAGAGAATTTATATATTATGTATTTTTGCGTGTGCCTCCTCCTCTGCTCTGAAAAAGTGGAGAGTTGAGTTGCGACTTGCGAGAGATGTGGTGTAATGTTGTTACTTGTCTTAAAAGAAGTTAGCAGAGAAGGAGCAGTAATAATCCAACATTTCTCAGTAGACCTGCTGCTGTCTTGGTTGTTGTGCTTTGGGATGTCCTTTTTTCTTACTTTTTCCTTCCTTTTGTTAAATATGTATATGTAATACATAAACAACTTTAGCAAAACTGTACCTTACG
>JAQFZG010001328.1:0-21987 GCA_034695465.1 Entomobrya nicoleti | reverse complement strand
TTACGCAAATACAAAAACAAAGATAAACCTAACAACTACAAATTTCATACGCTACTTTTTCATAGCCACAACAACAAAATGTGTCCAAAATAAGTCGCATATTTTTTATCAAAACAACAACAAAATATAAAATAAATTTGATATGGAGACTGCAAATTCAAAGCGTATATTTTTAGCTTTATGCATTTTTTGAATTTTCATTGAGATGAGATTAAAATGAAAAACCAAAAATATCGATTATTTTGATACGTAATCACAACCGAAAAATACATAATGCTAAAATTGTATGAAAAACAAATTTGAAAAAATTTCAAGCATAAGAATTGATGAGTTGTTGGAATTTAACATAAACAATATGCCTGCTCACCAAAAATTTACATAAATAATATTGGCAAAATTCAATGCCCGGGCTAACATGCCGCTAAGTGTACTCAAACTTTTAAATTTGAAAAGACAGCATATTTAAATATGCCAGCATACATTCTACTTGTTTTCATATATCTTACAAATTTGATGAATACTCGAAATAGTTGAGAACGAATTATGTGTCAGATATATTTATGCAGTCATCTATCAATAGTTTTTTTCGAGATTAGAAGATCAAAGGTGACAAAACCAAGGAACATGAAAGTAAACTGAAAAATATATTCTGGCTAAATCAATATAACCATTATATCTCTTGGTAATATATTTACCAATGACAGAGCCTAAACATAATGGTGCATTTTAAATTGACATATATGCATATGTCTAAGCAGGCCATTGACTTCATCTAACAAAACTACAGGATCGACAAGAAAGTGTTTCTTGGTCGTTCTGTAAAATTCAGTATTCGAATTAGATTACAAATTCATTTCAATATATTCATTCCGTGCTTCTAAACGATTTTTTCGATACGAAACGGTATGAAAAAAATAAGATGAACCTCGGGGGACATATTTTGGTATTTTTTATTGGTGCAAACTTGTAAAATACGTGCAAGTAATTTTAATTTGTTTTAGTTCTTGTTATAAGAATTTAATTTTCAACTTCGAGGAACAATTTAATTTACGTAAAGTCAACGTTAATCTCTATCCGGTTATATTATAATTTAACAAAACATCCCTTGAAACATAGTCAATTTATTATGTCTTTTTTGTAGCTCATCAGAAATACTTTGCTTCTGTAATGAAAAAAAAACTAATTTAAAACCTGAACAAAACCTACTAAAAGTTAGTTCATACATTTAGAGTGAATATTATACAAACCAGTAAATGGCATTTAATTCCGTTGTACCAAGAATTCTTTCAGGTATCATGTAAGCAGCTTTAAAGCATTACCTAAGCACAGACGCGTATGTAAATTTAACATGAAGTTAATCTAAAACACTTTTTTAAGCCAAAATGTTGAACATATTTATACTCTCTGGTATTAGTTAAGCTGCTTTTCAGTTAATGATTGACAAATAATTTGCAAATCTAGCTTTTCAGAAAAAACTCGAATTTCATATGTTCTACAAAGTGCTCAGAATTGAGTTCCCCTTTCTCGGAATTTTAAATTAAAGCTATGACAAACGTGTCTATCCAATTGAGAATTTTTTTCTGCATTTCAGAAACACATTATTGTTATGTTCTTGAAAGTTATAAAAATGTATTTTATATAGTCGTCTTTTTTACGTTTTAATTGTTATCACAATTCAATTTACAATGTTCGCAAACGAATTTTTTTTATAACCTGTACCTCCCTGTCACTTGCAGATGCTACCGGTGTGATACTCATGCTTAAATTCACTATGAATATAATTTAGGTTTCAACTTATGTATAAATTATCGACAAGCAGTAAATATGCCCAACAAACTGCGTAGTTTAAAAATAATTGCTTGAGGAATGTTACATAAGTCATTTAAACCTACATCTATTCACCTTCATGTATATGACTGTCAGATACACAAAAGCTATTACAAATAGTTGTTATATTTAAACATGGAAATTTCCATTCTCATCTCCTTGTCTTTCCCAATAACTAGCAGCATTTCAATGAAAACTGACTTTGGAATTTTTAATATTCTTTTTCATTCACTTTGAAAACGGCAAGTATGGTTGTTGTGGCTTTCAATATGCGCATTTTGTTTCATTTTGTAGACGCAAATAACAATATGGCATACAAAAATACAAAGAACGACTTTGATATGTGGGTAAACAGGAGCATCAGGGTTCATTTCGCATTAATCTTTGGCAAAACGAAGGAAATGAGGGCGAGGAAGCGGATGAGTGATGTAACCATAAATTTCATGGGAATTTGGGCCTAACAAATGAAAATTAACTATTCATTCAGTTCCAACACATTTTGTTTTGTTATTCAGGCTTTCAGTCCAAAAACCCACAAAGAAAAAAGAAAATTAAATTGCGAATTAATATTTTATAATTATCAAAAAAAAACTGTGGGATTTATAATATTCTGTTGCATTGATATTGACTGGGTAAAAAAGTATCACATTTTGCACTTATGTAATTTTCGAAGACTTTCATTAGTTTTCGTGGGCATAATGAACTGTTCTGATGCAATGAGCATAATATGAAGTGTTTATAAATAGCGTTGAAAATGAAAGCTTCAAACCAGTTGTTTCCTGAAATGTTGTGTTTATGGAAATTAATGATGATAATGACGAAGCTCAAAATTGAATTATCTGTTTGATAACAAATAGTACCATTTAAATAATATCTTGTGATGTAATGCGGGTTTATTTTCAAAAAATATCAAAATTGGTAAGGGAACTACATATATTTTATCACCTAGTATATTAATTAGTTTAAGTAATATTTCTTATGCTTTTGATGTCACCATACATATTTAATGTCGGTGTTAGTGGTAGCTTCGAACCATGTATTTAGTTTGGGATTTTAAGTTGTTTCACAATTTCACCTGTAGAATTTTAATGTGGTATTTTATTAACAAGATAGTTAATGATGGCCATTATGGAATGGGATGATGAACAAAAATCTGCGGGTACTTACATAAATCACAGTTTTCGTAACATATCAACAAAGTCCCGTATCCTTTTGCTGAGTTTTAACATCAAAAGAATATCAAACCACCCTATTATTATTCGCCCAATTAAAACTTGCTCATAAATATCTCAAAAAATGAAGTTAAGTTGTTAAAATGTATACGCGTAACATTTTTTTAAAATGATGATCAATAGGAGAAAGCTAAGCCTACTACTTTGATAAATAGCTGCCTACAAAACTTTAAATGCCAATTTTTATGCTTGTTATAGCATTCATTGTTGGATTGACGAGATCCAAAAGCAGTAAAGTATCGTATTTGATATTCTACGTTGAACGAACATTGAAAACTGTGCAAAATTTAAGGTTAGTGCTATCATTTGAGCATTGGACTCCCGCAAAGTAACAACGAACTTTGTGAGCTCGACTCTTCAAACCTTATTTTGTATTAGGTGCACCACTAAATGAACATTTTCCATGTAAATATTTTCAATTTTGGTCGCTGAAATGATTTTTTTGAATAGGTTTGGTGAATTGTTAATATGTGACCAGACCCGAACTAAATGTTGTGCAAATAACTACAATATTGGCTGTCAGCAAGCAGGGCTTTGTAAGACTGTGATCATTTGTTGATCAAAAAATGAATAAATAACATTTAGAATGTTACAATTGCATATCTCGGACCAACGTAGTGTACCGTTTTATTATTGAATTTTGTTTAAGAAGCAATCATTTAAAGCTAGTACTTAGTTTTCCATATTTGAAAAAAAAAACGGGAGATATCTGTTCAATGGGACGTTCTTAGAATTTTCATTAGACTACCAGTGAGACATGTATACTAAGAAGCAAGATATAAACCAAGCTTGTTGCTCAAACAGTTTTCTTTCCGTTTTTATTATAATTCCAATCCCTTTGAATTGGTTTGAGATCTAACTCTGCAATAATTATATTGCAGAGTCCAGACCAGTGGATAATAAAGTGTTCAGTGTAGTTAAAAGGTGAAATATGTTCGTATTTTATAGACTAAAAATTGCTACTTATTTACTCCCACGCACTTCTCCGTGCTCAATTTCAGACACATCAAGGCTTTTTATTGCACGTGTACTAGAGTATTTCAAAGCAAGTCTATAACGCTGACATATAGCCGTGTCATCTTTTGATTTTGTCGAACACGGTTTGAAAGTAAAGGATTTAGGAGTGCTGGAGAACGATATAAACCGACAGTTTCCACAAATTCGATGTGAAAGATTGAAATCGTTGAATGAGTCAAATCATCTTCAGTCTGTGGGCAACTTCAAAAAAAATGTGTCATCACCAGTTTGCCAATTAAAATTAAACTATAACGGTGTCAATGCACTTACTCGAGTAAGTAAACCGTGGATTATCCATTTTTAAAAATGATCTGATTGTAGCAAAATATAGCATCGACCAAAAAATACAAGATGTAAGCTTTGGTTAAAGTAGTAAACTTTCACTTTGAAAATTTAATATATTTTTTTTGGTAAAGCTTTGCGAGATTTCCTTTGGGAAATTTCCATTGAATTTATAAATAATATAATAATAATTATATCGTTTGTAAAAATTCAAATCGAATTTTTGCGTGTTATTCAGCTTTGACTAGACTTCGAGAATTTTTATTCTATTTTTCTGAAGAAAAAGAAATAAAATACAGACTTGTTAAAATTTATACAAACCTTTTGTATTTATTGAACAGCCAAAACCAATTTTAAGAAAAAAGCAACACTTCACAATTTTCTCAAACACGTCGTTAGCATTTACACCAGTTTTCTCATGATTTCCTTTGTGACGTCCATAAAATATGAATAAAACCTACACCGACAAAAAAAAATTGTACGCCTCATTGTATTGAGTCAGTGAAGAAGAACTTTTACCGCCCTCCTTTCAAAATACTGCCGAATTTTTAATAGCCTTGAATAAACTTTTTTTTGGCATATTTGAATGGTGGCAATATAATTTTATATCAGTTTTACCGTCTTTCAACATATTTGGAGTTGTATTTTTTTTCTCAGTATGATATACATTTTCTAGACTTGAAATTTAATTGAATCTTGGACCCATATGATTCGGTTCTATTTATTAAACATGTAGTCAGATATTTTATAAGTTTACACGTGGGCTTTCATATTTTAATTCACTTGACATTACAAAGAACCAGCCTCCAGATTATAGAGTTCTATAGAATTCCTAATAATTATTCAAATTATTTTCAATCTTAAACGAAAAGCTAATCTAAAATTTCCATATCAGACCTAGACTTTGTGTTAAATTATATATTCAAGAGTAGAAAATCAAAGGTGCAAAAAGCCTCAACCATAAAATGATGATGATAAGTTATTGAGTTGAGTTTTATCAAATTAATTTTAGTGTTCCACGTATTTTCGATGGTGATGTGATGACGAGCAGAAAATTGGAAATGCGATATTTTATAATATTGTCATAATCAACTCGAGAAACTTGAGCACTGCATAACTGCCGCATAATCTAAAAGCTTTATTTGATAAACTACTGAGAACTTGATGCAGGTATTTTAATAAAACTGAAGATTTTAGATTATGCGGCAGTTATGTAGTGCTCAAGTTTCTCGAGTTGATTATGACAATATTTCCACGTGGAAGTTCCCAATAGAATTATGAGTGTATCCTTTGAAATTAACGGGTGTTTCAAATATAGACTTTATGCTTGATTTCCTTTTTCTAACATCGTTTTCAGTTATAACAAACTTTGTTTGATCATTTTTTTTAATTCTTTAGAAAAATTTAACGAGTTCTTTTACCACTTAACCGGTTTATAATTTAACATAATGATAAATTCCATCATAAATGATAGAAATTAAACAGCACAAACCATGAATTAAATTAAACTTCTTGGAACGTTCACAAATAAGCTTATCAAATAGATTATTAAAGGCTTTGGTGAATCCGTCTTGTCCGCAGTTTTCATTGCTGTTGTTTTTGTGCATCCACAGTGAGCTTGCAAATTGGTCAAATGTACAACATTTACCTTCACATATACTCCTTATAAACTCACGGATATATAGACAAAAGTGGTGGAACCCCTTCCCCTTCTCCCGACTACCCGACCGCCCCTTCTCCCGACTTCCGACTGCCCCTTCTCCCGACTTCCGACTGCCCCTTCTCCCGACGAAATTTCCGAATGGCCTTTAGCCTCACTTAGTTTGTAAAAGTTTCTCAACTTGCCCCAAACGTACTATAACTTGACCTAAACCTTGCTTAGCTTGCCCCAAACGTTCCCCAACTTGACCTAAACCTTACTCAATTTGCCCTAAACGTACTACAACTTGACCTAAACTTTACTCAAATTGCCCCAAACGTACCATAACTTGACCTAAACGTTTCTTAACTTGCCCCAAAGGTACCATAACTTGACCTAAACGTTTCTCAACTTGACCTAAACCTTTCTTAGCTTGCCCTAAACGTACCACAACTTGACCTAAACCTTACTCAATTTGCCCCAAACGTACCATAACTTGACCTAAACCTTTCTTAACTTGCCCCAAAGGTACCATTACTTGACCTAAACGTTTCTCAACTTGCCCACAACGTACAATAACTTGACCTAAACCTTTCTTAGCTTGCCCTAAACGTACCACAGCTTGACCTAAACCTTTCTCAATTTGCCCCAAACGTTACATAACTTGACCTTAACGTTTCTCAACTTGCCCCAAACGTACTATAACTTGACCTAAACGTTTCCCAACTTGCCCCAAACGTACCATAACTTGACCTAAACATTTCACAACTTGCCCCAAACGTACCATAACTTGACCTAAACCTTTCTCAACTTGCCCTAAACGTACCACAGCTTGACCTAAACGTTTCCCAACTTGCCCCAAACGTACCATAACTTGACCTAAACATTTCATAACTTGCCCCAAACGTACCATAACTTGACCTAAACCTTTCTTAAATTGCCCCAAACGCACCACAACTTGACCTAAACCTTTCTCAACTTGCCTTTAAACTTACCACAACTTGACTTAAACGTTTCTCAACTTGCTCCGAACGTACGATTACCTGACGTAAAAGTTTTTTAACTTACCCCAAACGTACCATAGCTTGACCTTAACGTTTCTGAACTTGCCTAGAACATACCCTAACTCACCCTTTCGATTTGACAGTGGGATTGAAGGCCTTTGCATGATCTCGAATTTTACCTAAATCATTGCGAATTGTACTTTTTGGTCGAATATTTGACCATGAATAGTGTTGAATTGCTTAGTGGACCAGAGAGTGATATAAGTCGGTACGGTCTTACTTATATTATAGCTTGGGGCAAATTGTGGATTGGGAGTTGTTAAGCGGTAGTTGTTGCTCAGGTGTGGTAAATTTTGGGATTTGTGTCAACTATTTTAACTCTTAGCAAAGCAAACTCGGAGTTCTAATCCATCAAATCTGGAACATGCGCCTTAACCACTAGACTGTGGTGATATAAATTGCGAAATGCAGTGTGATAACTCCCTATATTCATAAATCAGTGAATCCCTACATGCCGTTGTACACATGTTCAAAGTTGTGCGTTTTCGCATTTTTCAGTTGATAAATCCAAAACAATCAACTTGTCGGAAGAACCTTATATTGTCCCCAAACATGGCCCGAAGGTACCTTCATATGATTTCAATAGACCCCGTTTATGATTATAAATCGCTCACACATAAACTTAAATGACCCCGAATACGAAACTGGTTTACTACTTCTTCAATTAAAATTGCAGGTTTTTTAATGTCGAAACTAGAAATTTTGATAAGCCCACTACGCATCGCTATAGTGGATTGTGTTTGCTTATGTTTGGTTTGGTTAGCCTTAAAACTGACAAAAAACTAGGGTTTGACAAATTTCCGATTTAATTCGATTTGTAAGTCTTCAGAGTGAAAGTTCGTTTTTTCTGAAACGTTCTTCAAAACTTGAATTTTTTGACAACCTTTTTTAAAAAAGACTAACAAAACATAAGAGATAATATTTTTAAAATAATGGTACCCAGCAACCCATTACTCGGCAGGATTTATATGGAGGTTTCAATTTTTGTGCATACTATTTACTTGTACATAATTAAAATGTTCATTTCTGCAAATGAAACAAGATTTGGCTTCCCAAATCAAATTTAGTTGGACGTTGTCGACTTCTATTTTTGGTCACCATTTAGCCAAACCCAACCTAGCTAATTACAACCCGCGAAAGCGACGCGTACTAGGCTGATCAAAATTGCCAATAATGACATTACAGAATAAGAATTTCTGGTCGACTAAAAAAGTTAACACTATCCATGGTCGACTGTTTAAAGTTAACCAAATAAGTTTACAATTCGCAGTCGTTTACAATAATATGGACACTGAAAAGCTCGACAAAACAACGAAACAGTTGAACCTGTGAGCGGAGGTGTGGTTGAGTGGTTAAAATATCGCTTTGACATGCATAAGCCCAAGGTTTCTATACCTGGCTGCTCCAATATTGGATCGGGAGTTTTTTCTCTAAGAAGCTTCTTAATGGTAAAGATTAGGTAGTATTTAGGGGTTTTTCTCTGGTCCCGCGTCCTTACCTGTTTTAGTTAGGACACTTCTGGATTAAAAAGCCAGGACAGCGTCCCCGGTCGTATCTAACCATTTGACCCTTCTATTCTGAAACTAACATATTGTTTAAAATAAATAAAAAGTGACCGAATTTATGACATGTAACTTGAAATACATTTATGAGCTTGTACAAGGTCTCATTTGTACTTAAAAGACACAAGTCCTCTCATCTCAAGTCGATTCTTAGAATAAATTAAACTTACGTAAATATTTGGGGCAATTGTGATTCGTCTGAGTTAAGTTAAGTTTTAGGCAAGTGGATGAACGTTTAAGCCCATATATGGTACTTTTAGGTCAAGTCAAGTTTTAGGTTTTTGGCAAACAGGGATCCGTTTTGGGCAAGTTGAGAAACGTTTAGGTCAAGTTATGGTTCGTTTAGGGCAAATTGAGTAAGGTTTAGGTCAAGTTGTGGAACGTTTGGGGCAAGCTAAGAAAGGTTTAGGTCAAGTTATAGTACGTTTGGGGCAAGTTGAGAAACGTTTAGGTCAATTTATGGTACGTTTGGGACAAGTTGAGAAACTTTTACAAACCAAGTGAGGCTAAAGGCCATTCGGAAATTTCGTCGGGAGTCGGGGCAGTCGGAAGTCGGGAGAAGGGGCGGTCGGGTAGTCGGGAGAAGGGGCAGTCGAGAGTCGGGGAAGGGGTTCCACCGACAAAAGTATTCATGGATTTATAATTTTCTCATTTCCGAAGTATACAAATAAAACATTTGTTGTGAACTTTAGCACATAATTTTATTGAACCGGAAATCTTGTTTGAGCTTGTCATTCGAACAGAAAGGTAATACGTATCAAACTGAATACTTTGTAGAAAAAACAAAAATTCGGTTCATTTAGAATTGACATTTAATGTGCTGCGATATACACGGACAAAGTTTTACTTGTATTTAGTGTACAGTTCTATTAAAAATTTGTTTATTTAATTTCAACTAAATTATTTGATACGGATTCTGCACTTTTAAATGTACTTTTTACAATTTTTCAGAATAGCAGTTTGATTTTTTCAAATTTCTTATAAATAATGTAGTGAACTATTTACCTTTAATCGTTATTTTAAATGATGAGTCAGTTTATATTACTTCATAATTTCGAGTAGCCAAGAGATTAGAGATGTCGAGATTTCAGTCATTGATTCATTATATTTTTAGATTTATTTACTCTTATAGCTGTTGGATTATAAAAGCATTGAAAACTAGATTTGAACATTTACCAATACCCAAAAATTATTACAAAGCTTTCATGATAAGTTTTAACGACTACTATTTTATTGAGTACATTACCGAATTTCTCGCAAACAAAATTTCCCCAGGGTTTTCTATAATTCCATATCGGCGTCGAAAATAAAATCTTGAGATTAGACCTTTACATACCTATGTATTTTTTTGCAAACGTATGTTGAAATATCATCTATTTTTATACCCTTCAAAGTAGACATCCTTAACTGTTTACCATTTATATCATTACCACAAATGACAGGCAGGTTTTATTTGGTTAGCCGAAACTTTCTCAATGAACTCAACCACAGAGAAGAATATATTGCTCAAGAAAAGTTCCTATTTTAAACGTTGCATATTTTATCTCGATAAACTACGCATTTCTTTAATAAATCCTTTAGTAGTGTAAATGGATATACAACTACCAGAGGTATCATTAGTTTGGAATGAACCGTGCATATTTCGAGTAAATTGTGCAATATTCTGGATCTGGTTATTTTTTTTTATCGTGGGAGTATATTAACACAAATGAGTACTGCGCCAGAATGTCATTAAAATTAAAGCTGTTTATTAGCTTAATTTAATACTGTCTTGAAAATATTACGTCTCAGTTTGAGTATATCAGGAAGAGTAATACATGTAAAAGAAGGTGTAGCGGTTATTCACCCTTGTTGTTGGTATGCACATAATTCATGTGCACATTCTTCTCTTGGAATTTATTTGGGAAAAATAGGTACTACAAAAAACGGAAACAAAAATAAATTCATCTTAGGGGTTTCGTTTATTCAACTGATACATTAGAGGGGTGACATAAAGGTGTTCTAAATCGAACTAGTCTAACGAAAATGACTCTAATTGAGGTTTTCGTTTGTCTCGTTTTTCACATATCTCTAATGTGGGTCTAGTAAAGGTATTCTAATTAAACTCTTCTAAACGCGTATTGTTCTAAAATAATTATATTCTAAAAAAGCAAAATAGTCTAAACGAGAAATAATCTAAAAATGTTGTACATACACCAGTAGTCAGGCAAGAAGAACATGTGGTTATAGTAGATTATTCTATAAATCCTACATTCTATAATTACTGATAAATGCGTTGGGTTCTATTTAGTTGGGTTATGTATAGTGTGGTTCAGTAAAAAACTGATAAAGTATTGAGTTTAGATAGGTTAGGTTCGGGTCGGTTAAGTAAAATAGTCTCTTTGCATTTTAATAGCGATTGGATAAAATTACAAATATTGATAAACTGTTGAATAATTAATTATTACTTGTTTGTAAATATACTTCTGACTTTTAAAAGCAAAGTAAATTCGTGGATGAAAATTTTAGAAAAAATACTTTAGAACTTTTATATTTAAAATATTTGGCATGTTTTCGTTAGACTAATTTTTTAGAACTTTTCTATTTAGAACAATTCGCATTTAGAAGAGTTTAATTAGAATACCTTTACTAGACCCACATTAGAGATATGTGAAAAACGAGACAAACGAAAAGTGTAGACAATTAATTAGACTTTATTTTTTGTGGGAGTAAATATACACTCATGTATATTCATTTACAATAGAAAGTATTCGTGGATTCGGCAGGATAATATTTCCGCCTTTGTAATACTTTTTAAAAAAGATTTTGTTTTGGTGAATGACGTGAAAATATATGAGATACATGGTGTTATATACAGTATACAGTTGGTGTATAAATAAACGTTTCTAAGACGAGATGTCAAATCATATACATACATAACGCATACATAGAATAAAAATCTACTTAACTCGTCTCATAATGAGTACAGTAAACACAAAGTTTTATAGGTTATTATTATCCCAAATAAAGCCCTCGACTACCTCTGCCTTCTAATTTCATTTTACTTCCTTCATCTCATGTCATCATTTTGTCCAAATATAATAGGAGGTGCCTGTGGCATAGACAAATATATGTATTGATGCTGCTCTTCTGTACCACATTTTTTAGGACAGTCATTTTCGTTACTCATGAATAGTGTGAAGGGATGAAAAGGTATGTCATTACTGCATTCTGGGAACTGGCTATTGTATAAATTTAATTCCACGAAATTGTTCAAATGTTTAACTAAAATTATTAGCACTGGAATGAGTTGCTCGTGTAAATAGCTGAGTGTATAAATACGCGCTTGAAAACCAAATTTGAATCAGTTCAATCAATATTTTGAGTCTTTATGAATTTGAAATTCACCAAGTATGTGATCACCAAATTATCAGTGCCAAAAGCGGTAATTTGAATGTGACCCGTTAAATTGACAAATCAGTGAATTGAATTAAATATATGTAAGTAAATTATTTGGCTACATTTCAAGAAATATTAGCAATGTGTTTCTTACATCTTTTGTTTGTATGCTCAATATAGTACATTTTTGTATATCCTTTTGAAAATTTACGTAAAACCATATACTTATTCAAAATAGCTCGAATGTGCCCACGCACGTATAAAAACGAGTTTTTTTTCATTTCGAAGCTTTCGAAAAAGCTTTTACACAGGTATAATAATTGAATGGATGATGGTTAGAAAGGAATTAAAATGCCAACAAGGCTTACAACCGAATCATAAATGTGGAAGTTCTATATTTAGCTATTACGATACTAAGATGAAGCCACTATTGGATAACGACATATGGGCAAACATGATGTAGACACGTGATTAATTGATGAATGGATATAAATGTTGTGCAAATTTGCATGCATAATTTTCATCCAAGCCGAAGATTACTTCAGGGATAAAAATAGTTTTTTGTTGGTTTATTCTAAAAATAGTTTCATGGCCTAATAAGCTGTGGGAAGAGATAACATATATTTGGACTTCATGGATACATTTTTTCTGAACAGGTTGACATGAAATCAGCAATGCTCTACTTGTTTTAAAGAAATTTTGGTTCCTAATGGAAAATATTTCCACCACATAAAACAATATTTATGACGATGTGTTTATATATAACTTTGTGTAGAAAAGAAATTGCCCACCCAACTAACATGTTTTCTACAGTGTGTTTCCAAACTTTTGACCAATATATGAATGTAAAGGACCTAACACTACAAATATCATATAAGATGACATTACCTGTCTGTAGTCTGTAACTATTTGCATTCTGGTTAAATTATAATTAAACCGGCAATGTCTGTTGTCTACGAAGACCAGAGACAAAGAAAACTTATGAACTTATGCATAAATTTTCATTAAGGATTTTTTAACCTGTCAGTAAGGATATCCAACTGCCAGAAAACGACTACGAGCCTTAATGCTGTTCCACAGTTTATTTAAACTTTATTGTTTGGTTAGGTAAAACTTCGACATGGTTTTGGACGACTTCATAGTTTGCTATTTCTTAGACGACTTGCTATTTAGGATAACATGAAACAAACAGTATACCACCGAAGTGCAGATATAAAGTTTTGTTTAAGCGTGAGGGGCATTTATCGGTTTTTCGAAGAAAAAAATTGAATATTTTACATGAAAGGCTACTGTTACCTACCATATGTGTTTACAAAATTGAAAACGAAACATCAGGTAAAATGGTCTGTTAGTTATAATTCACGGTTTCGGTGTCTTTTTTGTGTGTATGGGTATGAAAAAACAAAGCACAAATAACGGACAAATCAAACTGATGGTCCCTTTTCATTATCGGTTATTCTATTCACCATCAACATTATATAAAAAGGCATGTAGAACATATTATGCTATAAAATTCATTTTCATTTTATTGGCATGACTAGCATTTGCACAGACACGTTTGTATTGAATGAAATATGTTGACATAGCGCTAACCATTTTTTTCGTATGACATATTCTAATGAAAAGGGAAAAGACTTTAATAAATTTCATTTGACTTTAGGATAAAATGGTCTCCCGTGTATTTTTTTCAAGAAAAATTATACTAGAATCTTGTATTTACTTTGACCAAATTGTCAACTGTCGCAATATTTTACCTGTTGCAGACACCTGTAATAACTACTTACACAACGGTTTCATTGTAAACTGAATTTTATTGATGTGACAACTGGCAAATTCAGGAAGCATTGTATAAATAGTCTCCGTTTTATTAAACCCGAAGTATTCCGGCTATCTTTTCCAAATTGAAAACTGAAAAAGGAAATTGTATTTTTGTCAAAAACCGGAACAAATACGAAAAAAATTAATGTTTCCTGTTAAATATTTATTATAAAATGTATTGTGTACAAATTTTCAACACAAAAGGATTTTTTATGCTTTACCCTCATAGTTGCAGGCGGAACTATTCCACTGTTAAAAAATGCGAAGCAGTTGTGTTCAAAAAGTAGAAACAGAAATTTGACGGTTTTATCGCAAGAAGCTAAAAAACTAGTTGGATAGTTGGTGGCTTCTTTCACTTGAGCAGTATATTCGAACAGGGAAACAACTATTTCGGAACTAGAGCATCCAGGTAAATATTTTCGAGTGTTGTCGAGTTTGCTGTAGAGAAACTTTTGTCGAGAAGCATTATAAAATATTTTGGGTTTAGAATCAACGCTGGTATTGGATTAGGGAAATGTGCAACATCAAAAATTGCAATAGTATTTCAAGTATGTCCTAAAAGTTTAAAGCAGTGACATTAGTGTTTATCGATATTCTGCTTGTGCAACAGTGACAACCAGTTTTTATTTTGAAGTGACTTTGAAAAGAAAGAAGCTGTTTATTTTAATAGGGAATGAAATTTTCTGTGAGAAGTAATTTGGAAACCAATTCGAATACAAATATTGTGCAAAGGATCACTAGATTTACTCAAGCAAATAATGCAGAATAAGTGGTTGAAGTTTACCAAATTGATGTGAATGTGTATGTGTACTTCAATGGTTTATAAATGACTAATCAAGTATGACAATTGACAAAATCTACTTTCTTGAGACCTCAAAACTACCACAAAGAAAACATATTTTAGTGATTTATTTAGTGCATCAGACGGAAAACGTGTCTTTATCGACTGTTTACAATATTTTACGTCGCAATAAACAAAAAAGAACGATCTTATCTAATTTGAAGGCTTTGTAAATATACACAAAATATTGATGGTTTTATAACATATATTAGGGTCAGAAAAAAACATAAAGAATATACTTTCTTTATTGTTAGATTCAACATGTCTTTTTGAGAAAAACATTGGCTGTTGTTTGTGCCAAAAAATGCGCATCAATTTAATTTCACTTGAAGTTCCATAAGTTGAAATCTCTGTCATATTTTCATCGTCAACAATAAGGTACAGGTAATCCTAAACTGGGCCAATTTAGACTAAAATGTGTACAAGATTAGATAGAATATTAATTTTTTTATCAAAATAGCGGGGCAACAACAAAATGTAAATTGAATGGGAGGCACATTTTTGTAAAAAAATGTACATATTTCATCGAGGTCGGGAAGTTTAAAGCGTATCATTATTAGTTTTATGGTTTTTTTCGAAATTGTCGTATTTTTATTGAGATGGGACTTTAATGAAAAACCAAAAACGTTTTTTGGATAAAAAAAACATATTTGAAAACAATTCAGGCATAAGATATAATGAATTTTTGGAATTAAAAAAATAATATGCTTGTGACTTAAGTAAAAAAAAACATTTTTAAGCAAAAAAATACTTATATTTTTCTCATAGTACTCACAAATTGAATGAATATTTTTAAAAACTGACGCTTAATGCGTCATATTTATCTGTATAGTGATCTATATAGTTCTTTCGAGATCAGAATATCATAGGTGACAAAACACAGCACTATGAAAGCAAATCAATTCTTGATAACTCAATTTTACCATTAAGTCCGTTGGCAATAGGTTCACAAAAAGGAGAAAGGAAATATAATATTCTCTTATGAATTATTTATAAGAAATTGCAGTCATTTAGAAAACTACTGAATCGAATTTTTAAATTAGATTTTTAGTTCATTTTAATAACTTTGAGTGCTTCTAAATGAAAAACTACCATATGAGAAATAAAATCAACTTCTGTGGGCATATTTTAGGAATTTTTTATTATAATTTCTGCAAAATTGCAATACACATGCATCCCGAGTAAGCAATATTTGATTTCATTAATATAAGTAATTTTAACTCGTTTTAGTTCTTGTGAATCGTAATAATTTTCGAATTCCAGGAACAGTTTAATCGAAATAAAGTCAAGGCTTATCTCTAGCCGGATGCACTACCAATTAAAAGAACTGTACCAACAGACATTCCTTGAAACAAAGTTTTTTTTTATTTGTAGCTCATCAGAATCCTGTACTTTTACAATGAAAACCTAACATAATACCTATACCAAACCTATTAAATTTACTAATCCATAAATATTCAATGAACATTTTAAACTAGTAAATAGTATTTAATTCTGTTCTACACAAGAATTCCTATAGGTATGATATGGCCATCATAAAAAGATTTACCTAATCACCTGTTTTTATATTCAACATGACATTTTGTAAAGTCATTACTCTGAATATGTGCTAACTTTCTAGTTTTAGTAAAGCACTATTTATTTCAGTTGCTATTCGACAAATAAATTATGCTTCTATTTTTTCAAAAAAAAAAGATTTTCATTAATAACCCAATATCCAACTTGCATTGCTTTTCTTAGAGTTTCTAACATTAAATAACCAGTATTTATACATTATATTGATAACTTACGTTTATATCAAAAAGAGAAAGTCTTTTCGTATTTTAAAAACAAACTGATATTCTGTTTGTGACAAAATTAATATATTTTGTATAATTATCTCGAATGTTTTACTTGTAAACAGATGGAAAATATTAACTTTCATTAAAAATATGCATTGTAAAATATTATTATGTAGTTGCCTGTCACTTACAGATCCTACCGTTTTGATACACACGGGTTAAACTCACTATAAATATCAATTATTTTTCAACATATGTATAAATTATTGCTTTTGATGGTTATCAACAAATAAGTACTTTTTTTACAAAAATCCCCAAAATCAACTCATGATAATGACAGGCATTTAAAACCCAAAACAAACTGCGTATGTAAAGCTACTTCAGGAATGTTACATAATTCATCATTGTAATCTACACTTATTCACCTTCGTATGGGCTGTCAGATGCACAAAAAGCTATTGGAAATTTTCTGGAATATATAGACATGGAAATTTCCATTCTCATCCTCTTGTCTTTTCCAATAACTGACAAATTTTCAATGAAAACTGACTCCGGAATTTGTAATTTTCTGTTTCATTGATTTTAATAACGTCAGGTACAGTTGTTGTGTGGATTCTAATATGGGCATTTCGTAATGATGGGTTTCATTCATGTTGCCAGTGTAAATAATATCAAATATTTTACCAAATTACAAAGAACAGGCTTTGAAGTTTGATGGTAAACGTGGAGCAGTAGGGTTCGTTTCTTATTAATTTGGGAATTTAAAGCAAACGAGATTGAAAAGGCGGATGACTGATGTAACCATAAACTCGTGGGAATTGTGGACTCACAAATGAAAATTAACTATTCATTCAGTTCCTTCCCATTCAGGCGGTTAGCCTAATAGCTGTAAAATAAAAAAATAAAATTGCAGTCAAATTTTTAGTTAATATTATGGTGCCGCACGAAATGTTTCATTGATAAGCCTTCTTACAATATAAATAAAGAGTAGAGAATTAAAGCTTGTTATGGAATATTCCAATTTCAGAACGTAAGGCTAGATATTTACATGAGCTCCAATTTTAAGTTTACCCATAATAAATTAATTAGTTTTAATCGTGAATTAGGACAAAACATTAGGTATTTAATAGTAAAAATTAACAGCTGTTTTTATTGCACTTTTTAATGTTTTCGCAATTTTAGGAATTATTTATTTTTTAAAGTACACAATTTCACTAACAAAAAAATTGGGCATAGGTTTCTGGTTTACTTTACATTAAATCTTCTAACAATAGGATTCATTTACTAATTATCAAATCATGATGACTCCGGATTTTTTAACTTGTACGTATTATATATATACTCTATTTATGAGTAAGTGAACATAACATGAATTGCTTATACATGCCGTTGAAAATTAAAGGCTTAGGTACCAGCAGTTCCTTACAGTTTTTTATGGGAAATATTTCTTTTCATCTGTTCGTCAAAAAATGCGGGTTTATTTTCTAAAAATAATCGAAATTGACGGGGGAAGTATATTTCATCACCGAGTGTTTGTCAGATAGTTTAAATACTATTTGGCATTTTCATGCTTTTGATGTTACCATATTTATTAAATAATTGTATTGGTGGTAGCTTTGTACTGGAAAGCTTTTGATTTAAAGTTATTTTGTAGTTGTACCTATAGTATTTTATTAACAATAAAGTCAAAGATGATTAGTAAAACGCTACTGGTACTTATATAAATCACAGCTTTCGTAACATATCAATGGAGTCCCGTATTTTTCCTAGTTTAAACATCAAAAGAATAATAAGCCAACATAATTTTTGCCCAATTTGGACTTATTCAAAAATACCTGAACACAAGTTTAAATAATTATAACATTACCTTAATAGCTAAATACTAGGAGGAACCTCAGCTTACTATTTTGATAGGGCATACTAAAAAGTCAAAAAATATATAAAAAATATGATATGTATTTACCTGCGTCGAAAAAATAAATACTTAATTATTTTCTTCAGATAGTCCGCTATTTTTATCAGCTTGACAACACTCCAAACCAGCTAAACTTCTTGAGTTTTGACAAATTGTTGATAAAAACAAACAAGGAAACATCAAAGACAAATTTGTACACGATTCTCTTTGGCTTTTAAACTAGTTTCTACAATTGTAAGGAACAAATTGAAGATACACATTCAACTTTACCAAAGTTCTTGAAAAAAGGAAAATTTAGTATTATCTGGCATTTGATATTGATAATATCCCTTTGACGTACACATCCAATAACTGTATTTGGACGTAGGAAAATGGAGCATCAGATCAAATTGCTTCTATAAATATTTACTGAACAAATTATTTTTTAACTACACTTTATCGATGCATTTTTGACGATTTGAAGGAGAAAAACAAAATTGTTCCAGAAAAAAGGGGTTTGTCAAAAACCAACAGTGTAATGAATTAAATACTACTGCTAAAGGCTTACCGTTTTAAAACATTTTTTTTATATCATCCTCATAAAGCGTTCGTACCAAACCCCTATTTATTCATTTACAAAATTTAAAGCCCTAACGTTTTTCAAATAAAAGTCATCATTTGACCAATGAAAGTAAATTTAAATGTAAATTTTAACGAATGCTTTTTATGATTGCAAAACAAATTGCAACTTTGTACTTTTAGTTGTCGAACTAGCAACTACTCGTGTGCAAATAAATGCTATCATTTTTGGCCAACTTCCTTTTGAGCTGAGTTGGAATATTGTATACCAGCACAAGTACGGTTTCTTGCTGAACGTCTCAAGTAAGCCAGCATACTTTCTACTCAACGTAGAACGAATGTACAAAACTTGGTAGATTCAGGATTGATGTTTTCACTTGAGCACTAGCTTCCAGCAGTGTAACAACGAATTTGTGAGCTCGTCTCTTCGAACCTCATTTTATATGAAGAATTTTTTCATACGTTTTCTCTTTCAATTTTGATCGCTAAAATTGTTTTTTTTTTCGAGTGAGTGAAATATTTAAAAAAAAAGAAGCAAATTTGAATATATATTGATAAAAAAAAATATTTCCAGTAGTGGAAATCGGTTTGATTGTGAATATGTGACTAGAATCAAATCGATTGTGCGAATGCAAATATTTCGCAAAGGATTACAATATTAACTCTGAGAAAGCAGCATAGTGCAGTTCAAAAGTGAAGTCTCTTTCTGAATAATAATTTTTTGTGTGGTTTTGGAAAATTGAAGAAACCCGACGTGAGACTTACTAAAAGGACTGTCGTTATAGTGGATGTAAGGATAACAATGGAAGATCTCGGAAACGACGTCAATATGGAGATAATCGAGGAAGTTGATTTGTCATCTTTCAACAAGCTCAACAATAGCACAGTGAATAACTCAGATTCTCTAAATGAAGGACTCCCAATAGACATGCAGTTCAATGCAGGACACGTCATTTCCATATCCGTCTACAGTGTTCTCTTTGTGCTTTCTTCGATTGGTATGCAATATAAATTTAAATACGACCGACATTTAATTTTGTGCATTCTTCAAATTTTTAATCAACAATGAAATTTTTTGCTTGAATTTTAGGAAACCTTACAGTTCTTACAGCCATTCTCCGAAGAAAATATTACCGAAGATATTTCTCTCGAATTGATCTGTTGCTTGTTCATCTTGCTATTGCGGATTTATTGGTAAAATATGTATATTTACAAAATCGATCAAACTTACAGCGTACAGTGTTGACTGCTCTAGTATTTATTTAGAACTTTGTTTTTTTTTTCAACAAGGTTACTTTCTTTATGATGCCTCTGGAAATTGTATGGGCAGTTACAGTGCAATGGAAAGCTGGAGATTGGATGTGTCGCATAATGGCTTTCTTCCGTATATTTGGATTGTATCTCTCTGGATTCGTGCTCGTTTGTTTGGCGATAGATCGGTAAGCTATGACGTCAATAGAAAACTGTCTAGAATAATCCAAGATGAAAATTCAGTCGTCGAATTTAACAAGCTGTCTGTAAAGTTTAATTAAGTTGTAAGATAATTCCCTAAGTCTCAAGTTACCCCTTTTTGTCAATTTCCCTTGCTATTTGAGTGACATACTTTCACCAGTCCAATCTCACCAATTTTAATTTTCTCTTAGAGTCTAGAAGCTTAGCTTGTAAGCCTATTGTGAAAGCCTTAAGTAAAAAAAATCAAGATAGCGATGCCCAAAATGCATCTGTTACGTCTTTCGAATATATTGTTACTTGATCACATGTACGTAATACTGATCAGACTAAATGCGCATTGCAATTTCTGCATTCTTACAAAAAATATAATAAAAAATCTAGGCAAAGCCAAGATTAACAGCGCATAAAATTTGTGAGTATTATCATCAATCTTTATACGAACGAACTAGCTTTCAAGGTGACTAGGGTATTCACCTGGGTATACTAACGAATTCTGTAAGAGACGTTACGTGGGTGTTCTTAAAAAAATAACTTTTTTGTATGGAGTCCTAATAGCTTTTCAAATATGTGGAAAAGTTAGCATTGAATTTAATATCATATATTTACCTTATTCTCTCAAGAGATTAAAAAACTGGAGAAAATTCAAAGAAAAGTGAATTCAGTTCGCTTTGAAGGCTTCACAAGTTTTCTGTGGTTTTGTTTTACAATTGCACATCGTTAAGTTTCAATACTCTTCTTTTATTACATTTCAGGTATATGGCGGTACGCTATCCAATGCAAGGTCTCGCATCAACGAAACGAGCTAAATTAATGTTGGGAATAGCATGGCTCCTTTCTATTATTTGCAGTTTGCCCCAGGTAAAAAATTTTGAAGTCGAATTCAAAGACTTGATAAAAAGAACCCGAATTAATATATATTATTACTTTCTAGGTATTCATATTTCATTTGGAGCGGCATCCAGTGTATACATGGTACTCTCAATGTGTTACGTACAACTTTTTCCCGAAACCGGAATATGAGCTGTTGTACAACGTTTTTGTAATGGTGATGATGTACGCGTTACCTTTCCTTCTGCTTGTGGTGCTGTATGGGTCTATTGCTGTGGAGTTGTGGAAAATCGCGCAATCGGCTGGTACTACTTTCGGATCTGCAGGTTCGAGTTTCGCAAAAAAACATAGAAAATCATTTGTAAATATTACTAAACAATTTTTAATGATTCATTTTATTAGATGGTTTACGAAGATCCGGAATGAACAATATTGAGCGAGCCAAAGTAAAATCTATTCAAATGGCATTTGTAATCACGGCCATATTTTTAATTTGCTGGACACCGTACTATGTAATGTGTGTGTGGTAAGTAGCAATAAATATTACAAAAAAATCTGATTACGCAAATATTTTAGTAGGACTTTTTGGTGAAGTGAATTTGATGAATATTGTTTAAAAAACAATAAAACTAATGTGGCTAACTAATAAACAGAGGCTTACCTACCTATTTGTGTTTAGGTACTGGACCGATCCGGAAACTGCAAAAAATGTTGATCAGCGAATTCAAAAAGGGCTATTCCTATTTGCGTCTACCAACTCCACTGTGAACCCAATAGTTTATGGCATATTCCA
>JAQFZG010001327.1:0-22014 GCA_034695465.1 Entomobrya nicoleti | reverse complement strand
AATACATTGATAAATTTAGTCAACCATAGAATGTACAAACCACACCAACAAAGCAAGCAAACCCGCCTTTTACTATTTTTGTCTGTTTACTTTATTCAGTCCAAACTGTCAGTCACAAACAAAAGCATCAGCACAATGACGTGCATTTTTTAAGTATATATTTTTAACTTTTTATTTTTATTTTACTTTAATCAATAATTACTCCAATTATATTAACTAGGTAATTTATCAATTATAAGAGTGCTTATTGTATACATTTATTTTAATTTAAAATACTTAAGGTTATTCATTATTTAAAATTTTAAATTATTTCCATTTATCATTTTTGTAGCTGCCTGATGATGTCGCATAAATAAAATAAAAGACGAAACCGGTCGCAGCAAAACAACCAGAGTTACTGAAGTCATTTTTTAATTAATTGAAAAGCATACAAAAAACTTTTATAAAATAATAATTTTTAGATCTGGGATCATTAGTCTTTGAATGGGTGTCTAAATTTGGCACGACATTTCGATTTAAATTGTTTGGAAGAGAAATGATACTTTTGAGCAATCCCGCTTGGGTTCAAGTAAACCAAGATATTCTGTATTTATTTAAATATGTACGTATGGCACAGTTTAACAAGTTTTTTCTTACTAATTAGAAATTATTGGTATCGAAGGAATCTGGACATTTACTAAAATTCACACATTTTTGTAAAGTCATATTCCCTGGATTTCTAAAGAATGGTTTAATTTCTACGTCAAACAGTTGAGTTTTAAAAAGATTCCACAATGTATTACGTAACAACACTTATAACAGTCTTATAAGTTTGTCTATTCTATATTGAAACTGCCAACAGTTCCAGTGTGGAAACATCACCGAACAGTTTTGGCTAAAGCCTTTTCCCTTGAATCTCTAAATTCTTATCTTTCCGTGCTGAATAAACATGCAAGCAATTTCGTCCAAGAACTTGATGACGTTTCCAAGCAGACAGGAAAAGACGAGCAAAAGAGTCTGCATGCAATGTTGCATGAGTATCACTTTCGTAGTACAACAGGCAAGTTTACAGAATGCAAAATAAATATCGGCGAATTATCTGGGAATTCCCAAGTCAAAAACTTTTACACGTTTCTAAAATTGGTGTCCTTAAAACAGAAATTCTGGTTGGGGTAAATACGTTGAGCAAAAAAGAGTCGATGGAATTGCATCAGGAATTTTTCAGGTAGATACGCATATGCATATGCTAAGATGTAAATAATAGCATTGATATTCTTCAGTTACTCTAATTGGATTTGTATTTGTTTGATTACAGATTGCAAGATATCATTTCATACCGACTGTACAATCCCTGGCTTTTAAATGAAATCCTGTGGAATTGGCATCCAAAAAAGATAGAATTTGATAGAATATTTAATCATTTAACTTCTCTTTTTCAAAAGGTTTGTTATTCTAGTTCAATTATCAATTTATTCTTTAGCATTAAGCATACTTCAAATGTGTACTTTACGTGTTTGTCTTGACTTATAATTTAGTCTATAATGTGTATTCTTTTTGATTGATGAATAACTTTACTTCATTTATTTCTGATAAAGGCAATTGATATTGGTGAAGAAATGCTCCAAGAAGAAAAACAAGTCAAGAGTTTCGTTGACTATATGGTAGCAGCGGGCTTATCAAGTGAGGAAATATTTTCGGAAATATCGAACAATTTCTCAGCAGGTTATGACACGGTTGCCATAACTTTAGATTATTTTCTGTTTAACATGGCTTGCAAACCGGAAATTCAAGTAAATCATGTTTCATCATAAACTAGGCCAACTGCCTTATACTGTTTTACTGATTTTGAAATGCCTTTATGTGGAAAAAATAGAACAGATGCCGCGAAGAAATTGATCAAGTTATTTTGAAACATGCTGTTTTCGATGGCGACGAAGTTCTTACAATGGACGGTATTAATGATATGAAGTATTTGGAAATGTGCCTTAAAGAAAATATGAGACTTTATCCTCCAATTCCTATTATTGTTCGTGAGTTGGGAGTGCCGTTGAAATTAGGTACTAAAATATAACGACAGTTTATTTTACATGGAGGCTATATCTAATACAAATTGTTTGATTTAAGTAGAAGATGACCTCGAACTTCCAGAAAAATCTCTTGTTTATATTTCCCCTCGACTTATTCAAAGAGACCCGAGTATATACCCTGAACCAGAAAAATTTGATCCTGACAGATTTCTTCCTGAAAATGTGGCAAGCAGAAGTGCATACTCCTATCTACCGTTTTCACATGGAACTCGTAATTGTATCGGAATTAAGCTGGCTATGATTCAGATGAAGCTGCTAGCTAGTTATATTTTGCATAATTACGAAGTTTATACAGAAAATACTTATGAGAAATTGGAAAGTACTCTGACAGCGACAATGTGGCCATCTAAGGACTTGGGAGTCCTGTGGAGAAGACGGAAAGACAGAACAGTTTAAGTTCTGATCGGTCCCTGTGAAAAGCAGTGTGTACGAAAATAATTCATCCGGAAGTTTTTACGGGTCATTTTATTGGCAATAAAATGTAACTTCATAATTTATGAATTGTGTTTTGACTGATGCTAGTTAAGTTTATAAAATATATATATAATAAAATTCAAAATATATTAATTCTATATAAAATGCAGAGACTACATTTAAATTTGTAGAATAAGATGTTTTATTGAGAAGATACTTTTAATAAGCCCATAACCAACCGGTAACTACACCTCAAGTGAATTTTAGCATCACAAATAGTCTTTCCAAACCGTGTCTTAATCCTATAACATGCACTTTTAAATTAAATACGTGTTTACATACCCTGAATATAGCATTCATCGATTTTAAAAAGAATTTGAAGCGCAAACATTCAATCAAAAATGCCACAAATGGTAAAGTCAAACTCATACAAAATAGAATAAAAACCACTCTCACGTTGCTATCAAACAAATTCACCCTTCTTTCCTGTGCCAGGTTATCAGAGCTGATTGCAGTATCGTTCCATTTCCATTCTGCCTACGGGAACATCACATTTTCCAAACCCGATTCCGACAAGCTAAGCCACGATTTCTTAAAGTTAAGTCGCAAATGTATAGGAATAAAGTAAAATACTCTGGTTTTATAAAAAAGGAGTAAAGATTCTGTGCTTATAGTCAGGTGGTTTAAGTTGTAAGTGGTACTTCTGACTGCTTTTTTGTTTTTAAAATATATCTTCATTCTTGTGTAGATTTCGTAAACTGTTTCGTACTTTCCAACAAACGCTGTTTTGTCGCAATTCGACAAAATGTTTGAAAAATAGTCTGGTTCTAAAGTGTATGCTATATCGTTTTGAGAGTTTGGTATTATAAATTGATTAGCCAAGAATTTAGCCGCTTTTCTGTACCGATAGTCTGCGTATGTAAAATATTTTAGAGAATTGTTGGTGGGGTACACGAAGTCCTCGACAAAATAGCCAAGAACGTTTTCGGTTTTCAATATTTTTAAATCATAGAAACTAACAGTAACACCATATTCATTGTCTATTCTTTTGCCGTTAACTGTAGCCTTTACAACTATGCCTTTAGCCTCGTATTTGGCGTAAACTGAAAAGTTATGCTGTTCAAGTTGATTATATGTGTTTATTCTCTTTTCGGGTTATGTTTGAAATCAACTGATCAATATTTGTGTAACGGCTGCGTGTATTACCATCATAAAAAGTAACATTCGAAATCAAGGTTTTCAAAAGTAAAATTTCCACAGGGTATTTTCTGACCAAGTCCATCATATATCTTGATTTTGTAATCATGCAAATGTCGCAAAATTTAATCCTAATTAGCCGCCATGTAACACTTTTATCCGAAACTGGTAATATAGTTTTGGCGTGGTAGTCTATTACATCAAGTATATTTGTAAAGCTTTTGTAGGAACAAATACACTCTGAATGGTTTAATTTGCATGCAAACCTATTTCTTAGCGCCTTATAATACAGTTTGTTGTAATTCAGTTCTTCGTTACAGATACCAAGTAATTAGTTGATATAAACTTCCATTTCTAAATTTAATAAGATATGTATCTGCTCCACTCTAAAGATGTTTGAGTTTGACTCAATACTTTTCATCCCGAATACCATTTTGTATGCCTGGTATTCGTTTTTCAAATATCCGTATGGTTGTGTATCAAAATCTAGTCTTAGCAAGCTTTTTGCAGGTAGATCCATTTCTTTACGCTGGACAACAACCATGTACTGAGGAGAGTTGGAGTAAATTGTTGAAGCTGTATTGGCAGCAAAAGGGGGACACACAAAATACTAAGACCACCGTTCCAATTTCATTGTCCTAATCAATTTACGATGGCTTAGTTTTTAAAAATTCCTGCTGATAGGATATTGTGTATTTTTGCCCGAGATTTTGCAAATGAAATATTCAAACTTAGCTTTATATCATATGCAATTTTCAAGACTTTATATTTTCATATCTGTGATTTACAATTCGTACATTTCGTTGGGTTATAGAGTTTATATTTGGCTGTATCTTGACTGTATTTTATTTCTTGATTTTATGAATATAATTTCATGGAACGTTCACTGGTGTATAATGCTGATAATACAAATAAATTTAGCTAAGAATCCGATTAACTAACCTGTTGATTAATAAATGCCGTTAACCTTGTTACTTATTTCACGTTTTGAATCATTTGGTGTTTTGACGCATTTGTCGTTTTGGTTTAGGTGATTTTGGTTCGGAGATTACGGTATCGGGCGTTTTTGTTTCGGAGATTTTGACCCGACACCCAAAATCTAGTCTAAGCAAGCTTTTTGCAGGTAGATACATTTCTGCACGCTGAACAAAAATCATGTATTGAGGAGAGTTGGAGGAAATTGTTTCGAAAACTCTATGATCATAAGGATTGCGGGCTCCCTTTATAATCCATCTAAGTTCCTTTTGCAATATATCTAAACTAGTGTACATTGTATATGAATCGAAATCCCAGCGTTGCTGGCACTGAGGTGGACTTATATAAATTAGCATTGTGCAGCCTGCTTTGCGATAATTGTTTGAAACGTTATTGTGTCGATCTTGATCATTAGGGTCGAATTTAGCAAGCTGATCTTTTACTTCAAATCTTCCATTCTTGTCACATTGCATTTCTGATATGGCAGCGTATTTTGTATTTCCCACCTTATATTCAGCTACGAATTGCATAACGGCAAGATTCTCAATGGGGTTAACTTGAAAAGCTTTATCATGGCTTGGTACGGAACTTTTTATGTGATGGACAGTGATTGCTAAACAATGATCAAAATTAGACAACGGTTCCGAGATGTCGTAGGTATCAGGTAGTAGGTGGTTTTCTACCAAGCAAAGTATTAATTGAAAAATCAGAATAAAATCGAAATAAAATATTTCCATGTTTACAAATATCTTTACACAACCGGCTCAGATAAAAAGTAATTGGTTTACTAAAAGTTAATCAGGTTTTACGTTTATCAAAGAAATATATACATTTGTTTTTCTATAGTATTGATATTTTTGAAACTATAAAGTTGCTGCATGAGATTTATAGGAACGATTCGTGGTAAAGTTAATGTAGGATAAGAAGGAAGCTTTGACCTTTATTATTCAAAGTTTGGTGCTTGTTAGAAACTGGACGCTTTGTGTAATATATGAACGTGTTAAGATCGTAAAATAGAACGAGGACGTAAGTTGATCAAAAAAGTACCTTGTACACATCAAGGTTAACATAAAATATAAATGCATTTAAATCAAGTCTTGACAAAACATAAAATAAAGTAATAGTCTAGGAACAAGGAAAAGGAAGAAAATACCAGCCATTAATGACAATACAATCATTGTTTAATAATTCGCGACGACGAGTGACAAAGCGGAAGTATCTAAGAACTGCACAGGAAGTATTTTTGTCATACTACTATTCCCCCATCTTTTTAACCGAACTTACCTAAAAGTTTAAATCAAATGGTCTTCCGCATACTTGGTCTTGCAACGCTTCCGCAAAATTGTTTTATATTTGATTTAGCGGCCAAAATTACTTCACGTTTTCTGGTCTCAAACAAGTTTTGGCTTTAAAAAATTATTTGTGTTGCTTAAGTCCAACGACTCATAATTCTTATAAGTATTTGGTTAAAGGTGTTCGACTTAAAATACGTATACTTGTTATGACTTATGATATTGGCTTTTATATGGATGCTTTAACGTGACGGTTTAAATGGTATCTACGTACAGTCCCTACTCAGATAACATAGAGAGGCCTGAGCGCGGTTTTTTCTTGTAAATGCTTGTGTGACCCAGTGTGTGGCCACCGAAACGCAGCGAAAAAACCAAACTAAGGCCTAAATAACAATAGAAATCAAACGCTAGGACATAAACACACAGTAAGTACGGGCTACAAACAAGAAGCATGTCATACATCGTCATTTACTGAAACAATACATACAACAATATATATTTACCAGGGTGCAGTACAGCCATAGTCTAATATTCGTTTGTCAAATTAATTAGCTAAATAAGTCGTAGATACTATGGATACATTGTAAAATCATTATTCGTGATTAATTATCTAGCAATACATACATACATAGGAAATTCAAATATTTTAGATGTCAATATTAATAATCTAATGTGTTTATTTAAGGTAAATTGTTTGAACGAAAACCTCACAATTATATAATGTCGTCAATTCGAATATTTCTCTATCAGTACCTAATTAAACTTTTGTCAGAACTGTTTCAAAAACACGAAATGTTAAATTTTACCCGAAAATATGGTTACCGTAAAGGAAAACAATTTTGAACTTCAAAGTTCCATATCCAGCTCATACCACATAGCAGAAATAAAAGAAATTTCAAATCAAGCGTTAATCTTATTCAACATTTTCTCCACGAACCTACGGAT
Source organism: Entomobrya nicoleti (assembly GCA_034695465.1). NCBI lineage: Eukaryota > Metazoa > Arthropoda > Collembola > Entomobryomorpha > Entomobryidae > Entomobrya > Entomobrya nicoleti. Next base: position 15,125 of record JAQFZG010001327.1, on the reverse strand, counting down.
CCTTCGTCTTGTGGGTGCTTATCCATTTCAAATTGTAACAACAAATCAAAAAGGATTGTCTTTCAAAACATTTTATTTTTTACCTTATTCTTTACATTCTCTATATTCCCTAATCTTACAAACTGTTTACGTTTCCGTAATTGCATTTGCATCTTACCATCTTTTAAATGGAAACTCGAAAATTACTCATTACAGCAAATTAACATCTTTTCATAACCAAACAAGCCGACATCATTCCTCACAAATAGATGCAATACTTGGCGCATATGTTATCCAATTCTACGTTGCCGGCTGTTTGGTAATTCTATCCACGTTCATGGTAGTATCAAATCTAACAATCTTTCTAAATCGATGGATTGTGTATCTATGCAATTTCATAAACGTTTTCTCTGCGTCAATTGATCAAGGTTTTTTTCCAAATTTTTCGCCTCTCCAACAAAATGTAACGCGGTTGCTGAAAATTTGTGCGACATGGTCTGTTGTAAATATAATTACATTTAATTACGAGGCATCAAATTGTTTTTCGCGAAATCCCACTTGTAATTTGGTAGATAATTACGTTTCACCTATGTTATCAACCATTGGTCCTTTGATAACCTTTATGATTGTAATGCAACTTTTTATGGTCTGTATTTTAACCATTGTTGTAGTTCACACTTTTCGACAAATTAGAACTGCTTTAATGATAAATCTACCCGAAAATGGAAAATTATGTGAACAAGTTTTCAAGTTGGTTACTTTTGTTCGAAAGCAATATCAATTCGTTGGAAAAATTTGCGGACCAGCTCTACTGGCGCTAACAGGATTTTATTTCAGCTCCAATGTGACAAATTGGTTCGTTTTATTTTTGGTTATTAAAGGGGAAATCTCACCCGTAATTGCACTGGGAACATGTGCATTCAGCTGGGCAGTTGGACTTGCGTTACTAGTAATACTTGGAATCAACGCAAAGGTTGCAAAGGAAGAAAAGGAAATTGTCCAAATTGTCGTGGACTCATTTATTGCACATTCGCTAACCGAACAGCTAGAGGTATACAATTATATTTCAAAATCATTTATTATATTCTGATGCATGCCATTTCGTGTGGATTTCAGAAAGATATATTCCTTAACGCCCTAACTCTCAAACCATCGACGTATGTACTTTGCGGAGTTATTGATTTTAATCGCACTTTGCTACTAACGGTAAACACATTCTATTCCACAACAAATATATTGCAAAAATTCCATATTATCTACTTAATGACCTGAATATGTGTTAGGTGATAAGTGGTTGTACAACGTGTGTGATTGCTCTGCTGGAACTAACAGATATTTGAAGAAGAAAAATCAACAAATTAAATAAGGAATATTTATATTTAGAGCTATTTAATTAATTCGGAATCAAATACAATCCAATGTAAAAAAATTGTCATTCAACAATTTGTTTGCAACTTGGTAGTAGGTAATTTCTTTGATTCAAATCACAATTAAATAATTAACAAAATTAACAAAAATATTTAAATTACAACGACCATTGAAGAAAGACACTAGAATTCCATAGAGGCATAGCATTACAAAAAATCAGCCATACTTACGTTTGTTGAGAACAAATACCATACGTGTCACAACCAATTAAAACACGGCCCAAAATATATATGCTAAGACAATTTCGTATAAATTCAAGCAGAATAAATGACGGCTCATGTTTTATAATATGTCGGGTTATTGTAGCCAAATAGATTTTCAAAAAATATGTACATATACAAAACGCATGCACGGAGGTGGCTGGATAAACGGCGAAATAGTTAGTACTTAATTGCGATGGACAAACAAAAATACCCTATCAATATAAAATAATCTATCGTTTAAAAAACCTGACGTAGTATAATACTCAAGCCTTCAAATGGTTATTTGATAGTTTAGGAAACGCAAGCAAATGCGTCATAGCTTAAGATCTTAATTATTTAATCAAGTCCTTATAACATCGTTTACTAAATGAACGAAAACTATATTTAAGCAAAAAAACAACAACATAGCCATACGATTACTTCAAAACTTTGTGGGTGTTTATTTTAATCGATTTCATATTTATTCATTCGTTCAAAAAATTATTTACGCAAGTATCATAAATTCTAGTCATGTTTTCATGGACCCATTTTCATTAAAACAAGTTAGCCAGAAAGCTTTGTGTACTACATGCTAAACTATAAAATCCAATAGTAAATTCTTAAATTTGTTTGATAAAAATTTGAATAACACTTATTTTTTGTAACACCTCATTTGTTGTATTCGATTAACATGCATTTTAGTCTTATAAATGATTAATATAACATATCTCATTGTCTTGCAGAACGTTTCCAAAACTTTCCATCCAATAACCTCAATCAAAAGCACAAATAAGGGTACCAGCACAATCAAAACAAAAACCAGAAACACCACTTTTACATTGCTATTAAACAAACTGAGACCCCTTATTACAGTCTGCTCCCTGGCAGTCTCTAAAGTACCATTCCACTTGTTCCAGAACTCTACCCAATTCATCCATACAATCTCCAATCCCGACTCCGACAAAGTGAGCCACCGTCTTTTGAAACTTTTACGTAAATTTTCAGGAATATTATAAAATACTCTAGTTTTGTAAGCAGGAAGTAAAGATTCCTTACTTATGCTCAAATATTTTAATTTGTATTTTGCATTTTCTATACTTTTGTCATGTACTAATCTTTGTCTTACTTTAAAATACATTGAATAAATTGAATCATATTGATCTAAATATATTTCTTTGTTACAACTAACTAATTTATTAACAAAGAAATTTGGATGCAGTGAATCCAAAATATCCTTTTTCCATTTAGGAAAAATTAAAAACTTGTCAAAGTAATGGGAAATTTTGTTGTATTTGCCGTTTGGATCCATCTTACTAAGTTCAGATTTTGAAATAAAAGAAATATATAAATTGTCCATGAGCATTTTTAAAAGCCGATTGTTGTTGAATATTTCTATATGCTCAACTGATGTACTATGCTCACCAAGATACAACGACTGTGGTGTATGATCAAATAAGTTATGGGTGTCGTATTTGGTGTAAACTGTTAAATTTTCTGACATAACTTCATCAATGGTTTTAAAACGTTTTTCTGGGATACCGGATATTAGATTATCAATATTTGATCCACGATAAGCATTACTAAGCACGATCCCTACTAATATCCAGCACGAATAAATCGGCAAAAAGTAATTTGACTTAATTAGACAATGTGGCAATCGCACACATTTTGGTACTTTGAATCCTTGTTCTAATAGTAAAATAAGACTAAACATACCATACCAGATTCTATCGATAAACGAATGCATTTGTTGCATACCAGACAATGATATCATAAAACCTGTAAATATACCCAAAGTCAAAATTATTAGCCATGACGTAATGTCAAAAATTGAAAAGAATCCCTGAAAGGAGATAATCCATTGGTTACCTAGAACAGACGCGCAAGTCACATAATGGATCCCTTTTATATTTTGTCTAAATCCATTATACACATCTGAAGAGGAATATAAATGCATAGTTGGGCGAAATATTATAGGTTTCGTATACTTGTATACATCACCATCCTGCAGCGTTAAGTTCGGAAACAGAGTCATTAAAAGTATACTGTCAACAGAATCATTTACTTTCCAATTTGACAAATACAAAGATTTTTGATTCAGTGGAATTTGAGATAAACCCTTTCCTCTTATATTCCATTTCCTTAAGCTAGAGAAAGTCGCGTTTAATTGTTTTTCTGTATTCGTTCTTTCTTCGGAAATATTTTGGAAAACGACATATTTAAAAATGCAACCTGGAGCTTTTGGATTGCAACGAAATTTATCTCTTGACTTCATATAACAACTTCTTTTTAAACGGCGTGTGCATGTGATATGCACGTAACGAGCAAACTCTTCAACTTCCCAATCAATAATTCTAACCACGTTTTCAACTTTGAATATGTTTGATTTCCAGTTAGTACGTTTTGTTGAAAAAACCATTTTCATGGCTTGGTACTCGTTTTGCAAGTATCCCGACGACTGTCTGACAAAGTCCAGTAAATACATACTTCTTGCAGGCAGATCCATTCCATCTTGTTGGACGAACACAACATAATCGGGTGGTTTAATTGTGTGAGACTGGAACTTATTCAGTTCATTCGGAAATTGTATACCTCTTAAAATCCGAAGCATATCCCGATGCATGAGTGGTTCAATATATTTTAGCATGGGATGATCATAGTCCCAGCGCCTTTTGCAATTAGTCGGACTTACATACATGATTACCATGCATTCCGACTTTTTCAAGTGATAGGATGCATTGTTTGGTTTAATGATTTTTGTGTAGCTACTAATCAAAGGATTAGGAACTAAGTCAAATTTGTCTTTATCGTCACAGCTCATTTCTCTTCCAATATTGCTGTCGGGTTTTGGAGGATCCCCGTGATTTATGCGGTGGTAATGTATCATAAAGCGTAGGGTAACTAGACTCGGCGTAGGTTCAATTTCATAACCCACACTAAATTTTGTAGCAAAGTCTATTGCTGTTGTTATTATTGAGATTGTGCATTTTCTTAAGTACATCAAAGTCTCCGACAGGTCTATTGTGTCTGTAAGTAAATGACAAAACCCTCTACAGCAAAACAACATAGCTAGTAATAAGCAAGACAAAGAGATCCTGTGAAAGTGAAAGCTCTTCATTTGCTTGAATTTTCCGGTTTTGAACTTAATACTCTGTTCTATGCTAAAATTGCTCTCTGATATGTTTTTCGAATGGAATTTTAATACATGTTTTTGATTAGTTTAGAGCATAGAACACAAAAAAATGAATTTTTTGAAGAATATCGATGGGTTTGAGAATCGGCAGTGACTTTGAATTTAATACAATAAAAATAAAACATTTGGTAAACAGTGACAAAACAACGAGATAATGTTCACGATAAATCTTATTGATTAATAACATATTCGTATTCTGAAATGAACCCGATTATTTTACAAGAGGAAGTGCTGGGTCACTTCCGTAAATAATTTTAATGGGAATAGTTTAGCAATTGGGTTTAGTTCTGGTTAGTAAGGTCCTTCCTTCATTAGCATCAAAACAGGAAGTGTCTTCTTAATTTTCAATGTTTACGTACTCTATATGAATACGGTTATGGCCTGAAAGCTTAACGTGTTTGAGCTGTTAGCACAGTATATACTATATAGTTAATACGTTGTGTATCTTCCTGGTAAACAATGACGTGTACGTCGTGAATTAAAGCAACACTGATCGGCTTAAAATGTAATTTCAGGAGCTCCTTAGGAGGTTTGTGTACATATCGAATTACATTTTGCATCATTTAAGTCCGGGCCCCACTTACAGGGTTCTGTAAAATGTGATCATGAGGATAATGGCTTGATCACAGCCTTACACAAAGGTCATTTATTGTCCCCATTTATAAATCAAAATTGTTAACCTTGTTCCTCATATTTCGCATAGTTTGTAAAGCTTATCAAACGTTTCAATTCTCTTATTTGGATGCCTTGTAATCAACTGATCAATATTTGAATCACGGTAGGCATTTGTAATGACAACTTCAATGCAGATCCAATTAATGTGTAGAATGGTTAGAGAACTTTGTGTATTACTTTGGGAACTGAATGTTTTTCGGTATAGTAAAACTCTGCTCTAAAAAATAGGATAATTGAATTAAGCATTTAAAATCTACCATGTGGAATTAAGAAAGCCTTTTGAATAAGGAACCAAAATTCATGGAACAACTTGATTACGGAAGAGGAAATTTGCATAAGGTCTCTGATATCAATGGTTGTTCTAACAGGATTAATAAAATATTAACTTCCTGCCAGCTGAAGTGATATTAGGAAAAAGTACCCTAAAATCGTAGATACGCATGTTTGAGCAGTAGTAAAGTTATGACATTTTATATTTAGGGCACGTGGATATCCCAACAAAATTTAATTAGCTTCTGAACATTCAGATATAATAAATCAAAAACTATTTCTCTTCTGTATACATATTCAATATTAGGTAGTTTATGATACTTTTAGGAAATTAGTTGTAGTCATAATTTCAAATACCTCACAAATATAATCAGTTCCGGAATATTCACCGTAAACAAAGAACTTTATATCTAAGTGGTTCATCTCATGTAAAAGCTTCAAAGCTGAAACTAAATAATGTAGTGCACAAATTACAAGAAAGTCAAAACTGTAGTCAAAATTTTCATTGGAAGTTTTTAGAAAAATATTTACTCAAACTAACAGTTCGTATGTTGCAATTGCTGGCAAACGTTGATATTACATTTGAATTGTATTCAGCAATTCTGCCACGTCAGTACCCAATGATTGAATGATTTCTTGGAAAACTGTACTTATGAACCTTTCATTCATTGTCTAAAAGGAAGTTGTGCTGATATTTTTCAGCTTCAGATTCTCAGCTTGGAGCGCAGGCTGAATAAAACGTTTTTGGTTTCTTGTCAACCAGTCAAGATTCAATTCGGGTTTTCCAATTTTATTGAAAAAGCCACACCTACAATCTTTCAGTTATTTTGTTTACAACGTATTGTTGATATGTTGTTAGTACAGTAGTTCGTAGATGAAATAAATACAAATGTAGCGCTGTATCTATCTATAATAAAAAATAAAAATATACCAATAACTCATATTAGCAAACTTATTGAAAGCAATTCAAATTAATTTCAAATATCATGAAATCATGAAAAAATCTATCAAGTAATTTTTAAACATGCTGTTATCTAGGCTAAATTTTGGACATGTGTAATGGTATGAAATATTTGTAAATGAATCTTAAGGAATGCGTAGCAAATTTGTACAACTATTTTTATTAGTGATAAAATAAATAAATAAATAAATTTATACTTCTTCTATGTGAATAGATCAAATTTTTGGATGTACTACCTGTTATTTCAAATGGAAGTTAATTTTATAAAACTAGTTTTTTAAAAATAATAAGGCAAACATCTTCGCATTATCTTAGTTACATTAAATCATGAATACATAATATAATGCGCATTTAAGTTTCTATTATGAATGGTTACAATAAACTAATATTTATGTATACAATTTCGTGTGGTCAAAATACTTACGTTGGAAATTTTATAAGAATACATAAATTTGTAAACGCTCTGAACCAAAATATTGTTCAGACTCAAACAGATTTAAAACAAGTAATTTAATTCCACAAATCGCCTACAGCTTATCACATTAAACAAATGTAAATTTTCCCGCTTTAAATAGAGTTTTAATTGACTCAACTTTAGCTTTAATTAATTTTAAAAAATCTTTGAAACGCATACACTCTACTAAAAATGCCACAAACGGTAAAGTCAAAACCATACAAAAAAGTATAAAAACCACTCTAACGTTGCTATCAAACAAGTTCACCCCTCTTTCCTGAGCAATATCATTAGAACTATCTGCAGTATCATTCCATTTTCTCAAACGTTCTGCCCAATGAAACATCATATCCTCCAAACCTGATTCAGATAAGCTAAGCCACATTTTCTTAAAGTTATGCCGCAAATGTGTAGGAATAAAGTAAAATACCCTGGTAGTGTATGAAGGGAGTAAAGATTCTGTGCTTATAGTAAGATGTTTTAAGTTGTATTTCCAGCTTTTGCCGGATTTTTTGCTTATTAAATAGTGCTTCACCTTTGTATACATTTCGTAAACTGTTTTGTACTCTCCAACAAATGCTGATTTTTCGCAATTCGACAAAACGTTTGAAAAATAGCCGAGTTGCAAATTATCTGCTAAACTATTTTTCGTCTCTGGTAATTCAACCTGTTTAGTTATAAAACGAGCCGCTTTTCTATAGCGATAATCTGAGTCTGTAAAATATTTCAGAGTATTCTTGGTGTGGTATATCAAGTCAGCTACAAAATAATCAAGAACGTTTTCGGTTTTCAATATTTTTAAATCCCTGACACTAATAAAAATACTTTCCGAAGTATACAGCTGTTTACCGTCAACTGTAGCAGTTACTTTTAAATCTCGAATTTTATATTTCGCGTACACTGTAAAATTATGCTGCTCAAGTTGATTAAATGTTTTAACTCTTTTTTCAGGAATTTTTGCAATCAACTGGTCTATATTTGTACCTCGATATGCATTTGATATGACAATACCTACAAATATCCAACATATATAAAGAACTGCTAAGTGTTTTGTTCTATGTATACATTTTGGTGTGTCGAAACCCTGCTCTAAGAGAATGACTAAGCTAAATATACCGTACCAAAAAGCCTCAAACAAGCTCCGTGACACTTTTTTAGCGGACGCCACAAAATGTACAGCTGTGAAAGCACTAAGGGAAAGTAAAGCTATCCACGACGTCAAATCAAAAATTGAGAATAGGCCATGAAATGATATAAACCATTCATCGCCCAATCCTGAAGAACATGTCACAAATGGAATTCCGTGACCTTCACGACGAAATCCATGAAAAACTTGGGATGATGTTTGGATGTGCATTGTTGGGTAAAATATTTCCGGTTCTCTATAACGCCTTCCTACGTTACCATCATAGAATGTAACGTTTGGAAATAAAGTCCTCAAAAGTAAAATTTCAATAGGGCATTGTTTAACCAATTCTATCGTATGACTTGATTTTGTAATCATAAACGAATTGCATAACTTAATTCCAATAGTCCGCCAAGTTAAGCTTTTAGGCGAGTCTGATAAAGGCAATCGGGTTTGGTAATCTATTACGTCAAGTATATTTGTAAAGCTATTGTAGGAATAAATACACTCCGAATGGTTTAATTTGCATGCAAACCTATTTCGTAGCGCCTTATAACACAGCTTGTTGTAATTAAATTCTCCTTTACAAGAACCAAGTAATTCGCTGATATAAACTTCCATTTCTAAATTTAATAAGTTGTGTATCTTCTCCACATTAAAAATGTTTGAGTTTGACTCAATACGTTTCATCCCGAATACCATTTTGTGTGCCTGGTATTCGTTTTTTAAATATCCGTATGGTTGTGTATCAAAATCTAGTCTAAGCATGCTTTTTGCAGGTAGATCCATTTCTTCACGCTGGACAAAAATCATGTACTGAGGAGAGTTAGAGGAAATTGTTTCGAACATTTTATGGTCATATGGGTTGCGGGCTCGCTTAATAATCCATATTAGTTCCTTTTGCAATATGTCCAAACTAGTGTACATTGTATATGAATCGAAATCCCAACGTTGCTGGCACTGAGGTGGGCTTATATAAATCAACATCGTGCAACCAATTTTCCGATAACTTTTTGGAAAGTTATTTTTGTGATCTTGCTCCTGATGGTTAAATTTCGCAAGTTGATCTTTTACCTGAAATCTTCCCTTCTTGTCACATTGCATTTCTGATATGACAGCATATTTTTCACTTCTAACCTTGTATTCCGCTACGAATTGCATAACAGCAAGATTCTCAATGGGTTTGACTTGAAAAGTGTGATCGCCGCTTGGTACAGAACTTTTTATTTTAGCAGTGACAATGATTGCCAAACAATGTTCGAAATGAGACAAAGGTTCAGAGATGTCGTGGGTATCGGGAAGCAAATCGTTTTCTACCAAGTGGAAAGAAAGTTGAAAAATTAGAACGCAATTGAAATAAAACTTTTTCATATTTACGAAATCCATCTTCCAGCTTCCGGAAATACAAGAATTGAGTTTAAGCTAATTTTATTTTTGGTCGATAAAAGATATACTATTAGAACCTATTTTATTTGATTGCATCGTTTTTGAACGTTAAAATAAAACGCAGATTAAGCGACACGTTTTCAAACAATAACTGGAAACGATTCCGGATGACGTGAACAGTGAATTTTGTATAATTTGGACATCGGACACAAGTCATTGGATACTTTATGAGATTAGGCGAAGATCCTGTTTCCTGTTCTGGAAATACAACAACTCAATCGTAACGTATGTGTAAGCAAGTAAAGTGTTGCTCGCTTTGACCTATTTTTCTATCCTAAAACTTTTCCATCAAGAAAAAACAATTTATTATGATTTAATTCATCAACTTAAAAAGTACCTATAATCAGCTAAGTCGTTATAAACGTTTTACGCAATAATGTTGACCTAAAAGTTCGGATTAATCTTTTAATATAAATAAAACAGCAAATTAAACTGTGGACTTGTTTCCAACTCATGTGTGATTCTTCTCTGTTGTAAGGTATAACCACAGCCTATATTTTCTTTAGCAGTATAGTTTGCTAAATCATCGAATATTTGATTGTTTTAATGCATTTTAGCAGTATTATGGATGATTAATTGTTTATACATAAAATGTTTACGAAGTTAAAATCCTCTACTGTCCAATGCTAATCAGTTAATTTGTTTTCGTAAGAGCTTGTATTTAAGCAAAAACAGGTTTGCGTGATGTCGTCAGTTACCTAAATGTTCCTCATAAATTACCTAATTATTTTTATATAAGAACCATCTGCGACATAAAGCGTGTTTACCAAAACCTTTAAAGGAAGACAAATTTTACCATATAATATGCAACATTATGAACGATGGCATATTTAAAATTGGAAATTTCTTATCCGCATCATTTTAGTTTATGCATTAAATCGAAAAGACTATATATATTAAGATTGATGGATTTACGACGCTTGATCGAAAATTGAGAGTAAACCTTGATATGAAATTAAACACTCATCGCCCTGGCCTGGGCTACAGTTACAAAAAGGAATCCCAAGAGCTTCCGGTCAAACTCTATGAAAAATTTGGGATGAAATATCAATACGCCTTGTAGGATAATTTATTTTGCTTCTGAAAACCACCAAAGAATATTCCATTAATGTTTGAGAATACACGCAATAATCGTAATTTTAACTACAACCTTGTAGTAAGTTTACAACAAGGCATTTCTTGATTAATAATGATTGAATAATTGATTACTTCTTCATCAATATTAAATTGCCGATTACTAACCAATAAATAAGCTGATATTATAAACATAGTATTACAAATTAAAAATAGAAATAATCCTGACGTAAACAAATGTAGCCTAAGTTTATCCTAAGAAATCTCATGTCTCGTATATCATTATCTTCTATTACAAACTTTTAAGTAATTTATGAGCTACTTTATTTAAGGGACTTGGAAATGGTGTATGTGGTTGGACGATAAGAAATATAATCGCCATTAAACCTTTTTATATATAATTTAATTTAAGTATCATGTCAACATTGACCATTGCATTGTCAACTAAAGTTTGCTTCTTGACTGCCTTTGTTCATTTTCGTTTTTATTATTTGGTTTTTGGCTTACAAGCGATTGATGTGCAGTGTATTGCACTATTGCAGCCACAGTGCATTGCATTGTAGAGAGAAAGTCAAATTTTAAGAGCACCCAAACAAAACACAGCTGATAATTTCAAGTTGCTCACATGTCACACACAGTCAGCAAGTATTTTGTGACAACTCTCTTAAGTATTATATGAACTTAATTACATTTAACATGGTTTAAATAACAGTTAACTGTTTCCATAATGGCCTGTGATACTGTCAAAAATTACTGCTTTATTTGTTCATCAACTATTTCCACTGAAAGTGTGAATAAAGTGGATAGATTAAATGCCCTCTTTCTCTTGAGAACTTTACTAGAGATTCCTGAAGACAGTAAGCTGATTAATAAAGAGTCATTAAATTTGCTATTAACTTGTGAGCACTGTGGAAGTAGCATTAAGCAGTGTAAACAGATTTACGGGGAAATTTGTGAACAAATTGAAAAGTTTTGGGAGTGTCAAAATAAAATTCTGGACAAGTTCACTTCGAAACCCCAAAGTGTTCAGAAGGACGACCAGCTCGGAGAAACCAGTGAAAATAAGAATAACTATTATGATAACTGGGTTAACCAGTGTTGTAAATACGTTAAGGAGCGTAAGTTAATTAAGTAAACTATCACTCCCTTTTCACAGCATGTCATCATTTCATGCTCTCGATATAACGAATTTTTTATTTAACTTTTTTACAGATGACTTCACAGGATTTGGGTATCCCTTCATTGTACACGACCTGGAAACACTGCTTATTTCCTCCCAATTACCACCAACATCGTCATCCCCATCCCCACACCAATCATCCGACAATGATGACCTTCGTTCTACAATTAAAAATGAGCCATTCGCTGCCACTCTAGAAAAGGATGACCCTCCAGTGCATATAGATTATGATTACTTTGAGGAGGATGATAGTCGTAGTCTACCAATGTCAGTGTCCGAGGAGGATCCTTTGGAAGCTGTACCTTCCTCCTTGCCCCCCACCACCCAAGTGCCCTCCAACTCACAAGATAAAATAATTGTAAAGGAAGAAGAAGAGGATGATGATGACTACGATGTTGACGACGACGACGACGGTGATTCCAATGACGATAGTGAGAGTGACTACGAACCACCCTCCTCGAAAAAGGCCAAAATTTCCCCAAAGTCTTCGAAATCCACTAGAAGTTCAACCAGAAATAGAAATGTACCTAAATGTTCAAAGGATCCCCCTTCAGAAATATCCAAACCAGGAGATAATCAGCAGGAAATGTACAGTTGTGACTGGCCAGGATGTAAAAAAGAAGGGAAAAGAATTAAACTGAAGAGATCCTGGGAAAGTCACATGAACAAGCATAGGGGAACCCCTCAAAAGAAATGTGTTTACTGTGACCTCCTCTTCTATTCCAGTAATGATCGTCAGAAGCATGTCAACGAGATTCACGGGGATGAGAAGAAGATAAAAGGAAGAAAAGTAATTCGAAAGGAGATTGATTTCCAATACAATCTGAAGCAGGATCCTCTCACTGGAAAATATTATTGTGACTGGCCGGACTGTGGTCAGCAATTTGTTTGTCAAAAAGCCTTGAAATTTCATATAGATAAGCATAATGGTACTCCTCGGCAGGAATGTGATAAGTGTAATTTAAAATTTTATTCAAGATGTCAATTGGTTCGTCATAAGGATATGAAGCATGGGGAAAAGGATAAATTTAGTTGTTCCATTTGCGGAATGAGATTTGATTTAAAAGACCAGTTGTATCACCACAAGACGAGGATGCACTCGACCAAGGCGGTTATCTGGAAAATTTGTGAAATTTGTGGAAAGAAGATGCACACTACTGCGCTGCCAAGACATATGAAAAAAATACATGAGGGGTTGAATTTGAAGAAATTTGCTTGTCATCTCTGTCCGGAAGCTTATGAGAAGGGATGGGATCTGAAAATCCATTTATATAGGAAGCATGAGGGATGGGGGGAAGAGAAGGAGAGGGAGGAGGTGAGGAAACATCTTGAAAGGATAAGGGATAGGGAAAAGGGTTATCTGTACCAGTGTCATGTGAAGAAATGTAAGGTGAAGTTTTTGAGTGAGGAGAGGTTAAGGGAGCATGTGGAGGAAAGGCATGGAGGGAATTGGGATAAGGTGGAGGATGAGGAGGGGATGAGATTTAGGTGTGAAATTTGTGGGGCTGGATATCATGACGGGAAGAGGTATAATGAGCACATGACTTGGCATAGGAATAGGGAGATTTTAAAGTGTGGGGTTTGTGGGTGGGGGTGTTCCAGTAAGAATAATTTAAAGAAGCATGAGGCGACGCATGAGGAGAGGGAGAGGAAGTGGTGGTGTGAGGTTTGTAGGAGGGGATTTGTGGAGGAGAAGGGGTTGCGACAGCATTTGGAGGGAAAACTGCACAAGTGGAGGGTGGAGAAGGAGGGGGAGTTGAGGAAGGAGTGTGATGTGTGCAAGCAGAGGTTTAGGAATGGGAGGAGTTTGGGGCTGCATAAGAGGAAGGTTCATTTGAAGAAAGGATCCAAAATAAAATGAAGGAATAATTTTTTTTTTTTTGAAGTATTTAAAAATATTTAACTAATTATATTGAATAATTATGTGTTTTTTGGAATGAAAAGTGTGAATTGAAGTTTATCAGTAAATTGTTATTGGAGCGACGAGTGAATAAATATCTGATTTAAAAAAATTATGTGGAAGCGAAGTGACTCATTTTCATTTAAAGAGGTAATTTACGTTAATTGTTAGTTAAAAAAAATTTAATGGTGTAATTAGTTGTCTATTTATTAAAATGCGGTAATTGTGTATTAAGTTGTGGTTTTGGTGGAGGAAAAAAATGCAAAAAGTAAAGTGACCCCGACGTGATTTGAACACGCAGCCTTCTGATCTGGAGTCAGACGCGCTACCGTTGCGCCACGGAGTCCTGATTGATTGAGTGAGGGATTTTGGTAATACTGGTAAATTCTCAATTGGAATTGAAATTTAATGTGATGTAATTTAATCTGGGTATTGTGTAGATACTTTCTAATCATTTTGATGGGTTAGTATGCCTTATCGACGGACTGGAAAAGGAATCTAAAATTGTGAATCTATTAGTTCAGCAATATCCAAATAGTCGTCTTTTTGGTCCTTTTGTGGATTTTCTGTTGTGAATTCTGCTGTCTGCATCATGCTAAATAGCTAGCTAGGGAATCAATCGTATCGTAACAAGAATTTCAGCGTATCTATTCCATGTATTATTATTATTATTCCCTTTTTGATTTTATCATTAATGGACAAGCAGTTGATAACCTTAATGATATGATAGAATCTCATGAAAATAATTTCCCGTTTTTTTAGAAGGATTCAGTTGAGTAAAACAATTACCTATGTAATCCCTTAACCCTTTAGCGGTTTTGCTTTAATGAATTAATAATTAGGGGGCAATGTGCACATGAAGCTGGTAAAGCCTTTATTTTTTAATTATAGTTTTTTTTAATTATATGATTTATAGTGAAATGATGTGGATTCCAACAAAAAAAATCAAACCTTTTTCTAAAACGTCAGAATTTTTTTTCACGAAATCGTTTCCTGGAAATGTGCGTGGAACCCGTGATCCTACTTTTTTACGCACATGTCACATGTGCCAACACAATCAAATGAACAAAGACCAGAATGATCAGATGCAGATCGCCAGCTGATTTTGTTTTTGATTCATGAACTTGTCATCTCACTTCATCCGTTTGGGCGGAATCATTCCAGCACACGGCACACCGTCATTCCGGCACACTGTTTTCCAGCACACAGAACACGTCATTTCAGCACACCATTTCCAGCACACCATAAAAACGTCAT
>JAQFZG010001326.1:0-22025 GCA_034695465.1 Entomobrya nicoleti | reverse complement strand
AATTGATTTCTTCTAAAAAAGTTCTACTAAACCGATTTCGTTACTAAAATTTCGACAATAATTTTAAGGTCGACTAAAAAATTTCTACAAATAAAATTCTTCTAATATGGTTATGCACTAAGACCTATTCGACTCTATTATACCGACCCTCCGATCCATCGTTTGCCTGCTCCAAATCTTTGGTTAAATTTTGACGTTTACCATGATTGTAAAAGCATGCTTTAAATAACAGCATTGCCTTAGATCAGCCTTTAACTAAACTTTAATATATTTTGTGTTTTAAGATATGAATCAACCTTGAATTAAAACGTATTTATTTATTAAGCAAATACTTAGCATAATATTGAGTAGGGATTTATGAGATATTTGTTACATTATGTGAGCTTTTTTGAAGAATTCATAATTATTCCGCATATTGGTATAGAGGCGTCTATAATTTTCATTCATATTTTGTAGTATTTAATTTCTAATAAAATAATAAATATATATATATATATAAATATTTAATAAAACATTTTTGAAATACTGAGAATGGCATTTAAAACAAATAACCAATATGATAACTTATAAATCCTAATTTTAATACAACTTTGACTTTACTTTTTTTGAGTTGGCGAAGAATGCATGATTAACCTACCAGATGGTTTTATACAAGCATTTGAAATAAATATTAATTTTGATTCAGATTCTGCATTTTCTAATTTTCCAAACGCTGCAAAACAATACGATGATTGCTCCTCATGATTGTCAAAAATAAATTCTAACACTGAATAATTGCATGTGCATAACATACTGTCAAATATAAATACATATTTGAATTAAATGCAAGTAAGAATTTTACAGTTTACAGATTTTTATCCACTTTTTCTTAATTATTTTTTATAATACATAATTACTAAAGTTATACTGTGGAACTTTATAAATGCACAGCTCTAGACCTTAACAAATTGTGAGTACAAAATAAATAAATTTGCTAGAATCTAATGTATTAAAAGTAAATCAATTATACGATAAACGCAAAATAGCTGAAAAACTGGCGGTGTGGTTTTTTCAATAAAATTCGACAAACCGAACTTAATTTTCGACACTTGACAGGAATTCAGAAAACGTTCTAAATACTTTTGTACAAATATCTAGGAATTTGTTTAAAAAGTTCAATGACCAAAACCTTTGGTTCGTTTTCAATAAGAGTAAAGAAAATTCATTTAAGCTAACAGTCTGGACTTGGCTTACAATATGGGCAATTTATTCAAGGACCAGTTATGTAGTAGATCATGCATAATTCTTGGGATAAAACTCTGTCTTCATTAGTCATTAAAGTTTAAAATTGCATATATTTTACCATGTACCTCAAATTGTAGTGAAAATACATAATACATACAGAATTACACAAAGCTACATTCTTAATGTATATTTTAGCCTCTTTAAATTCAAGTTTTTATTCACACGAAATTATTAGGCCGTAATATATAGAATACTTTTCACATCTAGACTTTTTAAATTAAAAGTCTCAATCCACAACATATAAATAATTGAATTAAGAGCTTGAGGTAGTAAATAAACAAAGTTGAAAATTCTAATAAAAAATGACACATTTCATCAGTTTTCCTTTAGAAAATACATTTCGAAACCACTGGTTGTAATAAGTTCTTGAATTCGACTTTTAACTGAAGCGTCTTTCAGACCATTCAATCAATATTTCAAAGCTTATTGTTTACAATGATGTTATAAAAATTTAATTATTACGATTTGTTGAACCGTGAATGCTTAAGTTGAAGCCTACATTCCCTTATTTTTTTTAAATTCACTCTTTGTATGGACTCCTCTATTTAACTAGCAGTTTAATAATCAGCTACTAAGGGTACCTTCTTCATTCGTTTTTCTGTATCACACGTTAGCATAGTGGCAGGTTTATTTTCACAAATTCCGCAAAATATACACAAAAAAAGTATTAAATAGATTATGGTTACTAGTTTTTACAAACCTTGATTTTAAAAAGTTTTGTTAGTTTAAATTTCTTTCAAAAATTTAAATCCAAATATTTCCATTCAACCGTACTTGGTCTACAATGCACATAGAATCATACTTTATTTTGCTGACCTTTTGCAGCACTTCAGAGTTGTTAGAAATTCCATGGGAACTCACCCCAATCGATAATTTGAGTAGTTTAAGGTCCACATATCAAGGATATTCAGTGGTACAAAAAATTTACCTGAATTTGTTTCCTTCCTGTAAAACTTGTCAAATTTTCCTGAACATGTTGAAAAAGGTGGATTTAATTCCCACTTTCTCGCCAATAATTATTTATCGTTTTTATCCTGTACTCATGCATAATAGGATCAAACTTGTTCCAATAAATTTAGCATTAGAAGTGGAGAAGGAGGGAAAATTATTAATTCCGGCAAATAACAAATCAATGTGTTTGTCAAAGTATTGGAATTTGGACTACTACGATATATGTTCACGTTTATTGTTTACAAATTTTTCTGTAAACACTATGTCATGGGGCTTCGAGCAATTCTTATATCTACTACCTTCTAAAGAGATTTTAGAAGTACAATCATTGTGGAAGTATGTATCCCGAAACAGGCTCACTATTAGACCAGTGCTCGGAATAATGGTGTCAGATATGCCCACTGAAATTTTGTGGCCCTGGGCTCTACTCTGGCAAGATGGCTGGACTCAATCACAATCTTCTCAGGAAAATTTGGTTATCATTGTAGTAAGCTGTGCAACTAGAAATGAGAGGAACACACCTCTGTTGATACTTCTGCCTTACTTTGAAAGAATGGTCAAAACATTGTTACCAGAAAAAAGTCTTTCAATGTCTTTACCCAAATTTCAAAGACATTTAGACACAATGCTGATCAGGACGCAAAATGTCTCACATTATGGGTATTGGGGAATCTTAGATGCTTCATGTAAGCGTCCAAAGACTAAAGTCGATAGAAAGGCCATTTTTCGATTTAGATTAAAAGAATTATTATCTTCTGCGATTGGATACGCAATTTGGAAGGATATTTTAGGCAAAAACTTTAGAATAGCATTTAATTCACCCAAACCTTACGTACTTGTAAGTTATTGTGATAGGTTTGACATAGATACTTCTTTGTATTCCGCTTTGCACTCGCCTACTCAAACAAGGTTTATTGCTTGGGGCGATACGTATGCAAGTTCGACCAACAATTGTATATTTTTTCCAAAAGCTACATGTTTGAGGTTTGGATCACAGCCTTGATAGTCTTCATCGTATTTATTCCAGGATTTGGTTTATTTTGTCAATTGGCTGCTCTACATTACCATTAAATGGTTTTGCAAATGGGATTTCTATCATGTCATGTATTTTTACAGCATTTGAGGTGATTTTTGCGCTGTACCAAAATCTTGTCGAACAGTCAACAGAAAAACTTCTTGTAGGCCAACCGCTTAAAATATTTACTGCTAGTATACTTTTTTGTGCATTGGTGCTGAGTAACGCGTATAAGAACGATAACATGAATGAAATAATGAATCCAGCCAAATTCATACCTTAAAGATTTCGAACAAATGCTTTCTGCAAATTTTTCAGTTTTCTATTTTTCTACAACCCGATCATTTGGGTGTTTATCCAAATATCTGAACATTGTGTTTGGCAATTTACTAAATTGCATGAAAGACAGTGAATTTCGAGACAATCCCAACGTAATTACCCAATTTAATTCGAGAACAATTATGAATATGAAGTCCAAATTTTCAGAGCAGAATTCACTTCTTTATTATTAACAATATGGGCTACCTTCAAAACATCAATTTGTAAACAATCACTCAAAAATATGGTTAAAACCAGTTAAGCATGTCTTAGGAATTGAACAGTTAAAAAAATTTAGTGTTCAAAATTCATATAGGTATAGCATTTTTTGGGATTTTAAGTTCGAAATACAATTTTTAGATGAGTTGGAAATGTGTAAAAACGTAGCATTTATTGACGACGATATGCAAGTAAGAAAGTGGGAAGTAATTTTGGGACAAAAAGGCATCACTAAAATATCAAGTGGAAAATATGTTTTAATTCAATCCTTTATTAAATATGTTTTCCATGGCTGGATGCCTAAATTTGTCCTTAAACGAATTGGAGGTGTAATGTCTTCAGAAATTCTGGAGTGGTGGAATAAATTTGTTTCGGTTGATTTTTTGTTACAACGAACACGGTCAGGTCGAGTGTTTGAGCAACATGAAAATTTCCAAGAATTTGTTGAGAAAAAACGGAACAAAGTTGATGACAACAAGTATAAAAGTATTTTTAGTGTTTGACTTGGTGTTACAGCTAGGTATTGTTGCCTCTATTGGCTTTGTATTTGAATTGTCGTATTTTGCAAGGACTCAAATATTTCATTTAATTAAACAAAGTTTATATACCATAACTACGTGGTTCATTAAAATTGTTCAGGTAATGTTAAGCCTTTTGTTCGCCGAAGCATATGCACTTACTAAAGCCTTTATTCTAAGGTATTTGTTTAAAGGATGTAACTCATGCGTCTAGATTATTATGCTTGCAATTATGGGGTTTTAAGATAGTTTAAGCGGTTTGAGAACTTTTAGCTTTTATGCTTGGATATTGTCTGACAAAAATATGGTTATCCAAAAAAAATCAAGTCAAGTAAAATTGTTCCATAAAAACTATTCAAAATCAAACGAAATAATACTAAGCACGATATTTTCCACCTGCGAACATTGCTTACTATAATTGACTTTGTGCAGCAGTGTTAATATAGTAACTTCTTTGACGTCACTAATTATTGGTCGGCATTTTCCTGTATTAGCCCTATACTTAATTTATATTCCGATCAATATGGAAAATCATGTCGATAAAATTGGTTCTTTAATAGTTTCAACGTTCAATCAATCCCAATTTTGTTTTTGACAGTTTTCCTATATCAAACATAAAATTTGTGGGTCACTTTCTAATTGCCAACCTTTCAATGCATACCAAAGAGTGGAACAAGTTAATTGGCTTGCTACAAAGTTTTGCACTTAAGCTGTTCAATGGTGTTATGTCATTCGGTATTCTAAAATAGTGGATATATATGAATATTCTAGACTATGAACAAGAAACTATCCAACAAAATCTCTATAGAAAAAATCATATCGTTTAATATAGTCGATAATTAGCGAAAAGCCTTTGTCGATTATCTCAGAAGAACGATGAGATTTTCTAATGGAATACATGCCAAAGTTTTTTCAATAGATATGTAAACTTTTAAATACGAACACGTACGGTTTTACTAAAAATGTATTCGGGATTATCAAGGAATAATTTTGTATTCCTCATAAAATCAATTCTGGTATGCTTTGCTGGTTTCACAAGCATTTAAATAGTTGGAGCGTGTTTTTTGAATTAAAAATTGAAATCGGTATGACGTGTGGAATTGTGTCTATCCACTTACAAGCTTTTGTAGACGTTGATTGTTCAGGCATAGATACCAGTTATACTAGTTAAAAGTTCTTTCCATTAGCTACTTCAAAATCAACAGTTTCTACCATGTTATAGTAATAGTAATATATGTTTTGTATGTGAAATAAATTCAAAGTTTAGCCAAACTTTGGTAAAGTAAAATCACAGATTTACAAGTTTTTTCTGAATAAATCTATAACAAATGATTGCATAAGGTGAATTCGTCGAAGCCGTGTAGAACATTATTTATAAGTATGAAACTAAAAATATGCAGGTTTGTAAACCTCTTCGAATTTTAGGTTACAAAAACTTTTGATTTCTCAAAATGATTCAAAGCTGTTTCTAACATTCTCGTGTCATCATTTCGCTTTATCTGTTACAACAATAGACTTAAAACAACAGCAGGTTTATAATTTGGCAGATTAAATCTATACACTGTTAATTAATTCAAAATCAATTATAAATATTTTAATTGAAACTCAACACCTTTGAATTTTGTCTTTTAAATTTAAATAGTAAGCCATGCCACACTTCTTTCAGGCTTTGAATAATTAAACTACAAACATTTCGTTCAAAGATAAGAAAAGCTGTGACCGATAACAAAAAGCCAACCAGAGGTATCAGGCAAAGTGAATATATCTGCGTAGTTCCATTTTCTACATTTAAATTCGAATCCGAAATATTTTTCACCAATAAATTTGTTTTAATTTTAATAGACCAACTTAGATGTCTTTTCCACCAATCTTGCAAACCAGATTGAAAATAATACTTCAGCTTTAAATATACACTGTCTGGAAAACGACCTACGAATGTGTATCCGTCATAGCTTTCGCTTATAATATCTTTACCTGTAAATACTGGTTTGTTTTTGGCCTTATTCAAAGTATACATTTGGAAAACAGAGCTTTCATAATCAATGATGGCGGATTTTTTACACCTCGATATGTGCGCCTTGAGATGTTTATCAATAGCAGCATTAGTTGTATTTGATGTATAATTCAAATTGGGTATTTCAGAATTTTCTAGGTACCACCATTTCCTCTTTGACGTCTTATTCTTTAAGTAAATTAGTCTTTTCCAATCTCTACCCGGAACATTTGCCCACACAGCGTGCAAAAGTGCTGACATAACGGGAAATGCTTCATGTCTGCTATCCTTCTGGTAGTATGTTTGTACATGTAATGTTCTATTGACTACTTTATATACTTGACTTGATAACGTGAGTGGTCTTACAAATGTTTTAAACTGGTTGTCCACTAAACTTTCAAAAGTATCGAATGGCAATTTTGGCGGGCCTAGTGTAAGTTCCGTGATATTATCTCCTTTGTATAGATTTCCCAGATACATCAAAGAAAGCGGAATGCATGCAAAGGAAAGGCAAAATGCGGAATTCTTTCGAAGTGCTTCACTGCTAAATACACTTGCGGATTGATCTATCGATGATGCCATTAGATCAAACAGTACAATACTTTTTTTAAGCGGGCGATGTTGGTTGGCTTTGTTCACAGAATAAGCTAAGAATTTTAAAAGTTGCAGAACGATTAAGACGCCCATGACAAGAAATGACCAAGTTACTTTGTCAAATACATTAATTAAGCCATTTAGTTGTTTTATCCAATGTAACTGGTCTTCATGACAGCTTATAAATCTCAGTCGTTTTTTTTTAAATATTAGTCCAGAGTCAATAAAATAAGCTGGATATGAAGCTCCATTAGAGAGAACATATGGATAAAGTTTTGGATGGTATCGTGGTGCTTTTCTTCCAGGACACGCCTTGTTTACCTTGTGCTTGTCGAACTCTATTCTAACAATATCGATTTCATGCAATATATTTATCGTTGAATTCTCAGGAAGAATAGTACTTAAAGAATATAAGTCTGCCAAGTATAAAAGATCCTTAGCCATTGGTGCTTTAAATATTAGGATGTCTTTTAAAACAGATATTCTGCTACGTTTAAATTTTCGTTTGAACGCAAACATTTTTAGTGTCAAATCAATTGAATGTGGATTATTATTTAGTAAAGTATTTAGCCTAGTTTTATCACTTATTGACAATGACAGTACGAAAGTTTGTCCTTTCAAAGGTTTGAAATAAACCAACTTAAATGGATCACATAGGTCACAATAAGGACAGTGTGTAAACAAATGTCCTCTATTTGCTACCACGTTCAAAACTAGTATTGTTTCTGTCATCTGTTGTGCCACTGAATTACCGAGAACTGTAGCTATCCAAGTTTCCCTGCTGTTTATATTATAACAGCTGGAATGTCTTAAATTATCACAAATAAGCAAAGAGAATTGTGGTATGGTGTTCAAGTAGCGGTTTCTCCAACCCTCGTGTTTACGATTATAATCAAAGTTTAGCCAAAAAATGTCCTTTAGTACGTTGCCAAAACTAGGATGCTTCCGATATAGAAATGGCTCTTTGCTCTGGTTTGGAGGATGTAAATAAATGTTAGCGTTACAAGTTCGTGTTTTTGCGGCTAGTTTAACTTTATATTTTAGTGTTACACCAAAATATTTGTTTGCGATTTGACCGTAAAATGTTACTACAGTTTTGTTAACTGATGTAAATCCTTTTTCCTTGAACTTAGACAAATTCATTTCCATAATCCATTCGTGTATATTTCGGGCTTCTGATGATTTCCATTCAAAAGGATACAGGGCATCGTTTAGTGGAAAGTACAGGTAACGCAAAAGAACTATTGGATGGGTTATAATAGGAAAGTTTATATTTAAACCGTTAAAATTAATTAGCCTGGTTGTGCACTCAGAAAAAGAATTTACCACGCCTATTTGTTTCGATAAAATTGGCAAATGCAACGCAATGTTATTGACAGGAAAATTGATAAAAAATATAAATGCTATTTTGTAAGTCATTATAAATGATATTAATGAAATATGTTAAGGAAAACCAATTTCATTAACTATGGTAAAATGATTCCTTGATTTATATAAGTAAACACTTCGGGAAACAATTTTAGGAAAATTTGTTTAAAATCTTGCCCTATTTCATATCCTTTCTAACAAAAAGGAAATTTTACAAATATTTTGTCAAAATATTGCAATGTGCTGAATAAGAACCATAAGCGCTTTTATTTGATACTTCGTCGTTGGTTATTTGAATACAACAGTGAGTAAAGCATTGGATACTCTGCTTAATTTTACACAAACCAAGTGTTACATAAGCTATTTAGTTAAATGTTATGCAAAGCGTCTAGCTGATTACGACTTCATGTGTAACTGAACATATGCTTATAATATCAGGTACATACTTGACGATTTATCTTAAAGTCCGATGGGAGTTCTATATATATCCTCAGGAGACGATGACCAATACAAAACAAATCGTCGTTTTTGTTTACCTGCAACGTTAACTCGCATTTTTCACGTTTTTTTAGAAATTAATTCCGAGGTAACTAAAATCAATAATGCTGATTTTTTCTGACGACTGCATAGATTGAAACGTGCAAAATTCAAAAAATTCACTTTCAAGTGAATTCTCCAGATACTTTCTGATTGATTCACAGTTGAAGTCAGTCATTGTCAATGAGAAATCGACAATTCACTATTTACTTTCCATTTTGACCTTTGACATTCAATCACTGATGAAATAATGAACGTATTTAGTTAATTTTTTCACCTACACAATCACAAAGGTACCATGAATTTGATCCACAGAATATATTTTACTGTCCAATGTTAAAATATTTATAAAGTCATGAATAAAAAAAATCAGAATTAGTGTGAAGCAGTATGCACGTGAAAATATTTCTTGTTCCCTCATACAACTACCCCCAAACACCAAAGCAGTTGCCCCCTTAAGCTAAGACCTGAACTGCATTTATTTACGAAATCTACATAGGTAGACACGTGGACACAAGTGTGCGATAAACTATTTTGCTAAATATTATGCAAAGAGTCTAGCTGATTACGACTTCATATGTAACTGAACATAAGTTTATATTATCAGGTACATGCTTGGCAATTTTTCCTTAAGCGAAGAATCATTTATCATAATACCACAAGTACATTTTATTTACGAAATCTTCATAGGTAGACACGTGAAAATGCATAAATAAAGACGCTTATGACTTATTCCTGGTCAAACAATGTAGCATTTTATATTATTTCCGCATTGTAAACTTAGCACTAGAACGTTACACGTTATCTGCTTACTGGTGACTGGCACTTTGAGCATATATAAAGTGTTACTGGTGCAAGGAAACTCGTTTTCTTCAAATTTTAACAACAGCAAACACATGAAAATTCAAATATGTGGAATCCATTTGGTAGGCCTGATAATCAGCAATGAATTTAAAACTGAGAATATAAATAAAATCGACAAAACACTTTAATGTGAGTAGTAATGCGTTTACAAAGCCAAATGTTATGTTTCAATATATAATTGGATATATACCATCTTCAATCCTTCAGCAAATATCCTGGATTCTCAATGATGGCTTGTTAGAATGATGACCCAAATTTAATTAATGGTCGGACCTAGATATGCAGAATTAAAAATCATAAATATCATAAATATATTATTATATTTTGTGACCC
This sequence comes from Entomobrya nicoleti, assembly GCA_034695465.1. Classification (NCBI taxonomy): domain Eukaryota; kingdom Metazoa; phylum Arthropoda; class Collembola; order Entomobryomorpha; family Entomobryidae; genus Entomobrya; species Entomobrya nicoleti. The sequence continues at coordinate 12,031 of JAQFZG010001326.1, read as the reverse complement.
TATGCCTTCTCTCTTATATATGACAAATAATCGTATTTAGAATATTTTTTAGAAAGTTTTAGAAAGAAAGTGCATAGTTGACACGTCATTAGAAAGAGCATGGTTGATTTGTTTATTATGCGCTTATAGCTTATATTCAAAATGGGTAATAAGTTGCATTAGTGTAAAATGGTGGGTTTCATGTAGGTCAGTGGTGAAATTTTCAAAAATAACTAAGAAATGAAACTTTTAATGCCCGTGGCTAATTAAGAAGGAAACACAGTTACAAAATGGTCACAATCACAAAGCTGACTGTTAACCCCTTTCGTGTGTCAAAAAGATCGTATCGATATCCCCATTGATTTAGAGCACGTGTTGAATTGCATGTTGAACTCCAAAGAACAAATAATCGACCTTGTATCGTTGACCAAATAAAATACAATGAAGATTGTTGCCCTAAGTAAATGAACCCAAGTATGTATCATAACTCTTTCCTCTTTTGAGTGTTTTTGAGAAAAAAGTGACTATAAAAGGTGACAATGATGGCACCTTCCGTGTTTTTATAGGTTAGAGCATTTTAAGCATAGTGACAGATACAGGATTCATGGATAAAATATAAAAACCAAAATTATAATGCAGAGCTTTATAAAACCAGCTATTATTCCTATTTTTAAACTATTACTTTTGTTTACTTTTCATCTGTCTGAGTGGCTAATGTAAGAATTTATTGTTGCCAAGAGCTTATGACCAATAAACTAACTGAAAAAATTGAATGTGGACTTTTGTCCAATTTCAGTATATTTAATGTGCTAAAATATGTACATTTGACTTGGTGGAGATAATTTACGTAACATCATGTTTAAAAAATTTAACCATGCTTTAGTATATTATACATAAATTAGAGGCAAATATAATAAAATTGGTTTGTTTAGTTACATAAATGACAATTATGTTCAAAATTAGTTCTCACTAATTGTAAGGAATAACAACATGATATTCATCTTAAAACCACATGGAACAATATTAACCAGTATGAATAACTTTAATTAGGCATAAGTTAGTTTACATATTTAAACAAGATTAAGAATTATGGCAAAATTATTTAAATATAAATTCAACCTTTTTATTAATGTAAGGTTTTGTAAACACGTTGAAATGCTAATATATAGTAAGCTATGGTCAGTTAAAAGTGAATGAAATATTTTATTTGGAGACCATGGGATGAAAATTGAACTCCCCTTGCAACCAACCCAGAAATACTTCACTGAGCGAGTTACAATCATACCTGTCAAATGGCAGCTTAACTATGACTGACTCTTCATATATCATAATACCTGGGATACTCATTATGTGCTATTTTAAGTTTTTTTTGTGTAATTTTCTCGGAGAGTTTAAAAAATTACTTGTGTTAAATACAACAAATCTTCACATTGATATAGAATCGTCGTGCAATTGTTAACATATCCAATTTAATTATAGTTAAAATAATAAAAGTAGATAAACTGTTTATTTACTTCATTATTTGAAAAAAAATCTAAATTTACCAAAGTACTGGCTTGAAAAAAATTGTGAAACGTGCGTATGGAATTAGGAAAAAAGATTATTTAAACAAAAGGTTTTTAATAACAAATTCTTCTTTTAAGTTAATCATGAACCATGGTCAAATAAAAACTTGAGATTGCCATTGGAATAACCCTACTTGAGTTGTTATGTTGAAGAAGCTACGCTAATTTTAACGATTTGGCAAGTTTGTCTGTCCGTGAATTTAAAAAATGGTGTTATTTTAAATTCATAAATATATTTTATTTCAAATTTTTACTACAGCGGTTAGCTTTTCGAAAAATTAAGCATGACAACCCACTGAAGTAGGGTTATTCCAATGGCGATCTCACTTGTCAACCCGAAGTTGCCCCACTAATAATAATTTCACTTATCCTCGTGATAATGATTTGAGAGAACTCCACAAGTAGCTCCGGTGATTCAGCAAGTCGCTGGTATGCAACAGACTCCTTTACCGCATTTGAGTTGTTTCTTGAATGCCTACAAATAATGATTATAAACAAACCACCAATTAATTTTTTATCAGGTTTATAAGTAAATTTGAAGTGGTGAATTTTAAAATTTACCAAACAGTTATGTTTATAGCTTGCTCTTCAAGCAGCTTCCAGTAATTGGGATTATCCTCCAAGTTCATCCCTCCAATTGTGCGGTTTTTAGCTCGCCCATTAGACTCGGTAGACCTTTTCCCGTTACTGCTGACTCCAGCAGAAGTCTCGCCTAAAACAGCCATATTTTTCCCACGTCTTTGAACAGGTCCGTCATTTATGGTGCAGTACCTTTTACCCTGTCCGTTCTCTTCAGTAATCATTCTTTTAATGCCCCGTCTACCCATTTCTGGTCGAACTTCACTTTCATCACTGTGATCATCATCTGTCGCATTACGACCATCATCATTGCTGTGAACACTTCCGTTTCCTTCTTCTTCGGAGACATGTCCACTGGAGATCCCACCTTCGTCACTTATCCAAGAGTCATTATTTTCTGAACCAGATTTCGCAATGACGTAAAGTTTAACACCTTCATCAACACTAAACTCGCTGTTTTGTTTCCTTGTCAAATATTTCTGGACGTGAGAAACCAAAACCAAATCATAAAACTGATACTCCACAGAAGCTCCCAAAATTTCGACTGCCAATTTAACACTGGAAGTGACCTCACTTAAGTCCATGTAGTACATATAAGCGAGCAATGCATTGATACATTCGAAACTTAAATGTTTCATAATGTCCACTTGTACCTGTCCAACGTGCACTTTTAACATTTCTGCAAGTTTCCCACTACTCACAGCAAGCATTGCTCTGTGGCACTTGACGATTCTACCGTCCTTTGATAAAAGATGGATATCCGTTTCGATGCACTTGTCCAGTATTTTTTTATACTTGCTTAATTGTTGTGGATGAACTTCAATTTGAAGGACCAATGGAGACAACGAAACAACTAAATAAATGGAAAACGTTCCTTGGAACGGTCGTTTATTTTTCCAACTTTTGAGCAAGGGCACTGGCACATTTTCTATTTTTCCTAATGAAGAAAATACAGGGAAACACACAGGAGCAAGGTCTTCTCTCATCAAATATTGTTGAGAGCGGTTAAGTTCGATACTTGTAAATAATTAAATAAAACATTTATTAAAACTAATTTACGGCTAAGTTCAATATCTGTAAAAAAATCATTTCATTAAAATTAAACACGGTTAAACATGCGTATAAAATGATTACAAACCTTTAGTTTCCCATGAAATAACAGTAGATTCATCTCCCTCCTTTTCTAAACGCACTTCTGGATCATACATTTCTTCAAAGTCCGAGACGATCCATTGGACTGTAACCTTTTCATTTGCCACACTGTAAATTTTACTCAGAATATGATTTTCTTCAAAGGTTGACATTTGCATTATCCCAGTTCCATTCATCCCACCAGTAGGTAGTTCATTCGGTAGCATTATTTCTATCAAAAGGTCCCGTTTCCTGTAGAAATTAATATTTTTTGTATTTATGGTTTAAAACCAAACGTTTGAGAATGTGTTCAAAAGAATAAATTCTCACATTGGGGTTTGATTTCGGTGATACCCTTCCAGTATATTATCAATAAAAAATGTTGATGCAAAACTGTCCGTAGTTGGCACAAGATCAATTTTTGCATTGTTTACATTTAGCCGCACACCACAAAGGCCTTTCACTAAATGTTTTTCCCCAGAAAATCGAAGAACTTGTTTATTTAGCAATAAATATTTTGCCATAATAATTTTCTTTTTTGGAAACTTGGGTTGGAAAATATCTTACAAAATGTGCTAAATTTTTAAAACTGAACTTGTTAACAATATTTGGGATGCTGGGAGCAGTTGTTTAAAACGACTGGTTATGAGTAACATCAAAACGGAACTAGTATTCTTCTTATCAGTTTTTTTATTTCATGATGAGTTTTAGAGTTTACATGATTGTATGTTGAACTACTTTGAAACCACATTTAGGAACGTAGCGGATGAGGTGAAATTGTTCAAAAATAGTAATGAAAAGCAATAATGTATTTGTTTAAAAAATTAAATCAATTTATTTCAAAAATTTAAATATAACTAGGATATTAAAGAATAGTAAGCAATGTTACCAAGAATAACTCAAAATTAAACTTGAAACTTGTATGTTTTTCGAATTGGAGCCAAACATACAATATGGCAATCATTTATGCCCCGACGAAAAAAAGTTATAAAGAAAAAACAAGTGATCCCGTTTTTTTCAATGATGAATCAGACAAACAGACAAACTTGTATATTGCATGCAGGAATATTGTTCACGAGAACTTTACTAGTTAATCTGAGTTTAACGTAAAACGTGTGTATATTAAAAGAGAAAAACATGTAGATATGAATAAATATATTTTATGTTATTGCTTGTCCGAAAGTCACACTTCTCTTTATTTTCTTCAGTTTCCGGGCCTTTTTCAAAGATTTTATTGGTACCTGAAAGGTAAAATACACCTCTTATAGCAGGACTTTACGATCTTGCTATTCCCTATCAACCTTTCATTGATAAACATTCATGAATGAGTTCAATGCATACCAAACATCAGTACATTTTTTAGCAGTCCCTTTTCAACAATAGCAAAATGTTGAACATGAGTAAGAATGCCTATGCCATAAAATCCTAACCATTTTTGAACTACACAATGTGCCCTGAAATGAAAACTTGAAAAATAATTTAGGCAATAAATGATGGCATTACTTGTGAAGCTATTTTATTTTATACCTTATATTCGTCAAAAAAGCTGAATACGATTTGAGGAAGTGCAGTTGTAAATAGATTTTAGGTAATATTGATGAAACGAATAGAAAAAATGGCTTTTATTATATGTAACGCTATACAAACTATGCAGTCCTTACAATAAAAAAAATTAGGGCATCGCATTTACAATTATTTTTATTACCTTACAGCGAACAAAACATTAGAAAAAAATCAGGATCGGCCTAGAAAAATTCTTTTCAGAAGCGTTAAATACGCGACAACTATATCAACATTTTTTCTTTAACGTGAATATTGTTAAGAAATTGAATCTGAAGATAAATGGTGGGAATATTTATTATAAAAAGTCGCACGGAGAACTAACTCTTCAATAACAACCCCATTTTAAATGTTCAATTATTGTTTGGGAATTTGTGTGTGAAATAAAAGGTCAAAACTTCAACTAGTCTGAATTCTTTTGTTATTAGACAAATACGTTTAGGTAATGGTTTAAAGGCCAGGGGACCAGACTTAATCAAAGGTAATTGGTAGCATCATAAAGGTCTGAACATGAGCCTTCTCTGAAAACGAAAGTCAAGGATGGTATAACGAGAGTAAGTCGAATTGGATAAACACACAACTAAAGTATTGTGTTGGAAAATTTTCGAAACTGTAAAAATTATATTCTAATATTCTTTTTTAAAGTGCAATTGATGCAACGAGAGTTTTAATTTAGCAGTTATCAATGCATTCATTTTTATTATTTAGATTTATTTAACAAGTATAATACATTGAAATGTATGCGCACTGTTATTCGTATTCTAAATCTGTAAAAAATGTAAACTTCATCTTGAAACTTGAAATAGCCAATGCTAATTAAGGGGAACATTTAGTTTATAAAATGATCATAATGTAAAAGATGACTGGTTATTTATTTTCGTGTACCAAAAAGTTGGAAGTGATATCCCGATTGATTTGTGAGCACGTGCAGTAGTGCATATGAAACTCATATAAACAAATATTCGACCTTTTATCTTTGACCAAATAAAATAGATTGCTGGTTGTTTTCCCCAAGTGAACAATTTATGCATCATCAAGGTTTCTTTTTTTGAGGGAAAATTACTCATAAAAAGATAAAAAAATAGAACCGTCTGTTTTATTGTAGGAAAGAGCATTGAAGTTTTTATGTGATACAAATTTGTACATAGATGTCATTTGTTGATATGCCATAATGTATTTAGAATAATTTTGGTAAAGTCTCGGAAGATAATAAAAAATGTCGAATATTACAATAAACATTTATCATCCCTTTTCACGGAATTCATTCATACTTTTTAGGCCATTTGATCCGTAGTCCCAGTCACTTTGTCCCTTTCATTTATTTAAACATAGATATATGGAGAAATGAAATAAGGTTTACATCTATATTGGGTTTATTACAACACATAAAACATAACAAAGAAGGTCAACCTTGATTCATATTTTTGTTCATCTCTTATTTGTTGCAGTTAAAGTTGGATCATTCTAGCTAAACGAATTCCAGCTTACTTAAACGTGCCTACGCCAGGTGCTCGATTGAATAATGTATGTTTGTAATATATCATATTGCCCATTGCAAAATAACATTGAATTATTGATCAAATGGTTGATGATGCATGAAGAGTTCAATTGTGCAAGGAAATAAACGATTTTTAAAGTTAAATTTTTTGATGCTATTTAATATCCTTAGAAAGGCGTGAGTGAAAAATAAATATATTAACATTTGTCCTGGTGAAGTGTTTGTCATACATGTACTTATCTTTGTTTCCTAACTAAGTACACGTTTTATCACAGCTCTAAATAACAAGTAAACGCAAGTTTTAATTTTTAGGAGTAGCAGAAATTACGGGTCAAGTGTGTACAATTATTACAAGGTTACTGAGGATATTGATCTTTAAAATAACTATTTGTAGTCTAGAATGTAATGAATAGAGACTACGCATAGGTTATACCATTTTCATGTTAGCTAATGCTAAAATTTGTGATTTTGCCATGCTGAAATAGTTTGCTTTAAAATATGCCACCAAGGTTATGCATTTATTACTGAAAAGTGTAAAAGATTGGTTGATTGTGGTATTGCTTCGTCCCTTGCCAAAATGACTTTTTGTATGTGTGAATGCGTATAAAATAAAATGTTAATAAGCTAACAGTTATATAGTGTGCATCTTTAGACTAACAAAAACATTGAAAGAAATATAAACCCATTCAGTTTTTCTGCGTTCGAAAAGGAAATCTAAAGGAAAACCTAAACGTAGATGCCACCATCTTAAATTCATGAACCATTCAGGGAGAGTTCATTATTAGAAATAAGCTACATGAAGTTTGCTGGACTATTCATATAATAACTGATGCTGTATCAGTTGATCATTATGCTATGTAATTTATGTGTGCACAATATTTGTGCAGAAAAAAAATGGTTGGTACACTGAAAACCATTCCATTTAGCTCGCAAGCACTCGAAAGCTGACTAAAGCATTTTTTTACCCAAAAAACGGAATATTTATTCTGAGTTCAAATTGAGCATTCTCTGGCATAGAACATAGTATAATCCAAAACTATTTTAAACTTAGAAATATAAATAAACAAATGTAGAAAATGACAAACTGTATTCTATTTATCTACAATAAATATTGATTGCTGAAAATATTATATGATTCAATCTTGTTGATGTGGCTGTTGAAAATTGATTCAAAGGGTTTCACATAAATTATAATTTTTGTTAAGATTTAAAACCAAGATTCGTTCTTATAACTAATCAAATCCATCTAACAAATATCTTTAGTAAAACTAATGACATACATGTATATATAGTTGAAGAAATAACACAACAAAAACCTTATTCGACGTAAAACGGTAAAAAATCTTAGTTATGCAATTTAATAGAATTGCAATGGGTCAACAACATATAATATTTTTTAAACACTTGTGTAAATATGTCATTACTATTACGGAGAAGTGGCTTCAAGTTTTTGTCAAACCAGACATTCATATCTATGATTTAAAAAACTATTTATATTGACATATGCAAAATTGAATGGGTGCTTGAACTTATAACTATTTGTTATCAATAAAAATGCAAAATCATTCATACGTCAAAAAATATGAATTATTTCCCTCCTCTTGTTGTAAAGATGGGCGGAGAGACAACTTCAAAAACTCCAGCAAAACTTTTCGCGATTTTACAAGCTGCGGGTAGTCAACTGCATCATGTAAAGATTCCCGATTATTGTTCAAATGCCTGCAATTTAAAGAAAACCCAAATTTCACATATTATAAACTATTTTAAAAACTTGCCATATCCAAATTAAAATCTTTTAACCAACCATGACATCACTTGATCAGCTTTCTTCTCCAACAAGTTCTTGCAAAGCAGATAGCCAAGTATGTTGTTAGCTTTTGTCGTGTCCAAGTTATTTTGAGTTCCATTCTTTCCTTCATCATGGCCATTATTTGAAGCTGAAGTTCCATTTGGCCCTGCCGCATTGTCCTCAATTGGATATCTAGCTCTTTTGAACTCCACAACAAACCGTCTGCCGCTTTCGTCTCCATTATTGATTGTACTACTCCTTTTGGTGCCGCTTATTATAAAGCCCTTCCCAAGTCCATGTTGTACGTTAGCACTTCTGCTATCCTCTTCTTCGCTTTCATCATCATTATCTTCCTCGTTTATTCCATTCTTTTGTTCACTCTGTTGGCTTCCATTATCTTCTTCTTGCTGACTTTCCATCTCAATGTCTTCTTGTTGGCTCTCGTTCTCGAATTCCCCCTCTTGGCTTTCACTTTCAATATCAGAGTTCACATTCGTCTCCTCATCATTTTCACCGATAGGCTCATCATCAAAACTCAACTTTATTATGACATAAAATTTAACAGCGTCATTAACTGTAAACTCCTGGTTAGGTTTTAACTCTAATATTTTTTGCACATGACAAACCAAGTCAATTAGCTAGAACTCCATGGCCGCCTCCAAAACTTGTATTGCTAATTCCACACTTGTGTTTATCTTGCTAACGCCACCATAGTATATGTAGGCAAGTAGTGCCTCAATGCACTCAAAACTTAAGTGATTCATAACATCCACCTTTAATTGTCCATTTTGCGTGACCAACTTACGTCTCAATATATCACTAGACACAGCGAGCACTGCTCGGTGACATTCTGCAAATCTCCCATCCTTTGAAACCAGGTGGATATCTGTTTCGACACTTTCGTGTAGCATTTTCTGGCTTTGCTGAACGAGTTTTCTTCCAACAGTTAGTTCGCGTAAAACTGGAAAATTTTCAATGACAACAGAAATGGAAAAGGTTCCTATGAACGTTCTTCTAATTTTCCAGAAATAGATCATGAATGATGGAATGGGAACTGACAAAAGAGACGAATAAGTTAACGCACCAGGTTGAACAGGATTACTAATTGGAAGTAAACGACGAGACCGAAAAATTTGGCTTCCTATGAAAATTAAATTTTTTTAAACTTGTATATAACTTTTCCCTCTTATTTATGTACAAAATACCAACCTTCATGTTTCCAACATATGGTTCTTCCAGTCGGCCGGTTTGTTTCATGATCACTCATAACGCCTAAATCGGAGACATCCCAGTTTAATTTAATATTTCCATTGGCCATGCTATATATTTTGTGAAAGATGTGGTTTTCTCCTTTTGCCTCTACTTCAAAGTAACCTGATCCATCTTTCGAACCAGTGGGTATTGTCTCACAAATAACTACTTGGATTCCAAGGTTTAGAGTCCTAAAAAATATTTTTAGTTTAGTAAATTAATATCATGTCATCATTATTGTTTCATTTTAGTTTTTTCAACTTACAAAAATAAAAATAAGTATCTACATTGTTATATAAATTTAGTTTACATAGAATTGTTGCTCCCACTTTGTAAAACTTGTTCACAAAAAACTGTTGATGCATTAGTTGGGATAACGGGCACAAATTTAACTGATGCATCCGTGTCGTTCCCCCTGACACCATATGAATGGTTCTTTTCATGCATAGCTCCCAAAAACCGAATCACTTGTTTATTCAACAAGAAATAACTTGCCATTTTTTAAATTCACTTTAGACACAACACTTGATTAAAACAAGTATATAAAGAATTGGTTTTATTTTTAAAACTTTTTAACACCAACTTTAATTCGTATCGGATTCAAATTTTGCAGGGTTAGAGTTTAATCAAAACGTTGCAATTTTTAAGCTTGTTTAAGATTTTTTAATATTTATTGAAATCAGTTGTGAATAAACCAAAAACTTTCAAATTATTGATAATAGTTTTAAGAAACAACTCAGTTGCTTGAAAAACTTTCGAAATTCACAACAGCTTGGAATGAACTGAGAAAAGAGTTAATATTATTTTTCGTTTTTAACGAAATGGTTTGTGGATCATCAAAAACATTTACACATAACAAACACACTCACGTTCACACAACCAATATGATTACCAGTCACTTTCCTTGAAAACCTTTTTTTCTGGGTTGGTAATTTGAGTAAGAAGCCGTATCGCAGTTATACATAGGACACAAGATGGAATGACATAAAAGGGCAAGTGATAATGATCTTTTGCTGTTGATTTACGTAGCTACTTAAAACGAGTCTTTGTTTATTTGTGCCCCCTTTTAAAACAAAAAAATGTGTGGTCAAGATGCACAACTGGGCTGAATGCAATAACAGTGTGAGTTAAACAATAGAATCTCATTATTTTCATATCCGCTTGTTAATATTTTAGGGTGCATCCAGTGAAAACTTTGGGTAAATAGGGGAAAAATGGAATGTTTTTGACCTAACAACAAGATATTCTTATCAGTCCTTCTATATAATATGATCATTATATTTTTTCTTAATTTTCACCATTTGTCCATGTTTGACACTTTGGTTAGAAAGTGTAAACAGTAGAGTAGCACATACATTTTCACAGGAAGACTGTTTCCCACATAGCAGAATTTTTTTTTCTTGGCTACGCAAAGACGTGATATTATATGGTCCTCTTCATATACAACGGAAGTGTAAATAGCAATACCTTAAAGGAAATTTTTCACAACTTTACTGGAGTTATATGCATATGAATGTCTGAGAAAAAAGGCAATTGTGTGAATGTAAACATGAATGTGCATTTCAGGGTATAATGTCGGAAATGTATTTGAATAAATGCATATAAAGGTATGTAATAGTAAAACTGACCTAAATGTACCTAAAATATTACAACTTTTATGAAAAAAAAACTTTGTTTGCTCATTTTCGTACTGCGTAGTCGTGAAAACGAACACGAAATACATACTGTAAAACAAATAGTATACTTTGTAATTATTATTTGTAAATATTATTATTAAACATTTTTATAATTAAAATGGTATTTCGTAATGTTTTAGAAGGCGATCAGACTACATTTCCAGGAGAAATGTGTTCTAGACGAGAAAAAACTGTCCCCATCCTATTGCTCCTGTTGTACATATTTTAAAGATTCATGTGAAGCTAGTGTGGCAAAAATACGATACTGTTCCGTATCCAAATTTTTCTTTGCAAGAGTTACATATTAGTGTCAACTGCAAATGAGATGTAAAATAAAGTGCACAAAGAATATACCACAAATGTATGAAAGAATCCAATATATTCTTGCGTGCCAAGGTCCATATTTTATAAATGTATTAAGGTCATTTTTAAATGCAGAGTCGCTTTTGATGGGTTGCTAGGCGAAATACATGGGATCACTGAACAGACTGAAGTTCATTGTATTTTCGCACTCCATTTTACCCAGTCCATAAGCATATTATCCTCCAATTGGCATGCCCCAAATGGACTTTCACGACAGAGTACCAGTGACTACGACTAGGTCTAGTCTTTCTGCTTGTTCGATTAGAATTATTTCCTTTTTGTTTATGAACAGATTCGATTATCATTTTAAAAATATGTATCAGTTAATCCATTCATTATCTTACTCAAATCCCTACCAATTTTAACACATTCAATTATAATATTTTCTCTTCTATTTGTGTCAAATTACAATTATTCATATTATTCTATTGGCTTACACTTATTTCACCAGTAACAAAAATAGTCGTGAACATTAGGTTGATTGAAAGAAATGATTCTAGGCTTATACACAGAAAGTTGATTGGCATACGACCTAACCCGCACTCGTCTAATACACATACACTCAGCTCGTATACTGCACCTACTCGCATACAACTTAGTCACATAAAACCTATTCACAGGAACTTTTCTGCATAAAAAC